>CM071571.1:190580693-190629808 GCA_036426205.1 Ascaphus truei
AAGACATGTGTGAGAATAAATTATGTACTTAACATTGTGGCAACCTGTTAAATATACACACGCACACACACATTATATATACACACACCACACACACCACCCACACGCACAAACACACACAGGCACACAATGCAACACACACACGGCCACAATGCACGCACACTACACACACACACGCATACACATACACCAATGCACACACACAAATTATATATACACATATATATATTATATATATACCCACACACACACACACAACACACATACACATTATATATACACACACACATGCACATCACACACACCATTTATAATACACACACACACATGCACACACATGCACACAAGCAAACACACGCACACAATGCACACACACACACACCACACCACACACACACACACACACACAACACACACACACGCATACACATACACAATGCACAACATGCACACATGCCAACATGCATACAATACGACACAGGGTGGAAACAAAAAAAAATAGGAACAAAACAAAAAAAATCAAAAAAAATCAATGTAAAGAAATACATAACAATAAGCGAAAAAAATGGAAAACCAAACAAACAAGGAACAAAAAGAAACACGAAGAATAAATATGAAAAACAAGAAACACAAAGCAAACCACAAGCAAAAACATGCATACACATACACACACACAATGCGCGCGACACACACAACACACACACACACACACACACACACACACACACACACGGACCGAACAGAAGGGGGGCAGGGATCGGAGCAGAAGGGGGGCAGGGACCGGAGCAGAAGGGGGGCAGGGACCGGAGCAGAAGGGAGACAGCGATCGGGGCAGAAGGGGGGCAGGGACCGGAGCAGAAGGGAGACAGCGATCGGGGCAGGAACCGGAGCAGAAGGGGGGCAGGGACCGGAGCAGAAGGGAGACAGCGATCGGGGCAGGAGGGGGGCAGGGACCGGAGCAGAAGGGGGACAGCGATCGGGGCATCACCCTCCCCCCCCCTCCTACACACACACACACACACAACACCTTCTGTCTGGTAATGGCGGCTCTGTAGGGAACCGGCTGCAGCCCCATTGGATGGGAGCGGTCACGTGACCGCTCCTCCGCTTCCCCGAGCACAAAATATATCAGTTTGGCGCTCGGGGAAGAGTTTCTCCTCCTCAGCGCGCATTAGCGCGCATGAGCAGGGAGAAACTATAGCCGCGCTGATAACAGATGCAGGGGCGTTCTGCATCTGTTCAGCGTGGCTCAGCACGCCTGAGTGCTCTATGGCCCGGGCCTATACCTCGACCACGCACATCGACTATTCTACTTCTCCAACCCTAGACCACGACGAGTATCAACACTATCTTACTTCTCCTACCCTGGCCCGGCTATGGATCTGCACATCGGACGCAGTCTCGCGGCTGCAGGTTAGTGCATTCTAAATCCCTACCTCAGCCTCACGGTTCTGTCCCGTTTGTGGCGAGCACCCGTTACACCCCTTCACCATTACAGTTGGCAGTACCATCATACACCCAATACCACAAGCACGCTGCGTAGGGGTCACATTTGACTCCTCCCTCACATTTATAATGTAGCTAAAACCGGTCATTTTTACATCTGTAACATTGCAGAGGCACCCTTGCCACTGTCCCTCTACTGCTAAAACTAACAAAGACCCTCCTCTCCCGGCTCGACTATTTTAACCTTCTACTGTCTTCCCTACAATCTAGCCGAAATGCTGCCACTAGAATAACTTTACTCTCTCCTAAATCTCTTAGCGTCTCTACTGCTGAAATCCCTCTCCTGGCTTCCTATTAGACTCATTACTTACAAATTCTCATCCTCTCTTCTGCCCTCTTTACACATCAGCCCCAATTTCTCACTGTACACCTAACCGACCCTTGCGTTCTGCTCCTTTTGTATCTAAAGCCACCTCCCTCCTAAAAGATCTCACACACTGCCCCACACCTCTTGGATGTCCTTTCCCTCAATATTTGATTGGCACCCTATCTCCCTCTTTTTTAGGACCCTTCTTAAAAAACACACATCTTTAAAGCATAAGGGTAACTCTGTGGCCGATACTATAAATCTCATATGCACGGACCTTGACCCCCCCTTGTAGAAACACTTACCAGAACACCCACCTACTGACTAAGTTCATCCTTCTTAGCAGTTAGATTGTAAGCTCTTCGGGGCAGGGACTCCATTTCCTATGGTTACTTTAATGTCTGAAGTGCTTATTGCCACAATATTATGTCACGTGTATTACTGCTGTAAAGCGCTGTGTACCTGGATGGTGCTATATAAAGAAAGATATACATGCAACTGTGGCAATAGTTGCTTCTGGATTTTCCCCATCACCATTTTATTTTTATGTTAGCCATGGAGGTGAAGAGTAGTTTCAAGATGCAGGCCCATGCAAGGCAAGATTTAAATAAGCACAACGACGGGTTTAACTATGTTCTAAATAAATACTAGATTTCAGAAATTATTTTTAAAAATAATTGGTGGTGGGGGGTGCGGGGTGTCAATTTTACACTGTTTGCCGCAGTGAGGAGTGTAGGACGGAAAGGAACTATCAATCTTGTTTTCACAACCTCAAAGATAACAATTTCAGCCCATCAATGGAGATTATTCATGACTTGAGACTGCTGCTACCATAGAGATGCTTGGAAAGGGCGATCAGAGGACCACAGCAGCCGTGGGACGAGAAGAATGCCATCGCATGACTAAAAAGTTCCACCCCATAATGTTGTGGCCAGACACTCGTGCAACACAAATTTGAGACAACGCCATGGCAGAGAAAGGAAGACGGTGGGAAAAATAAGGTAAATGGGAGAAAAGGAATTACTGTGATCAAGAAGGAGAGACATAATTAAAGTACAGTAGCGGGAAGGTGGAAGCAATGAAAAAAATAAGTATGATATGTAGGAGAGGTGTCATTTTTGTTAAGAGAAAATGCCGGCAATATTTTGCAGTTCTCTGGCACCAATGTGTATAATTTTTAACGGTTTAGAATGAGATTTGCTTGAAGATGGAGTTAAAAGTCTGGCATGTGCCAATTCATCTGAAATGTCATGTCCTTAGATTTATTCATATCCTCTACATGTCAAATCGCAAAACTGAAGAGTCAGGTGACAGGACAAAGTAGAGAGAAGATAGAGCGAACTTAAGTATGGAGGGGAAAAACACAAACAGTTTACAGATATTACATGGAGAAGAAAAAAAAAGTTTTTTTAAAGTTAATTTTACATGTTAATACAGGGTTTAAAAAATAACCTTAGGCACATATTCTGTTATTTAAATATGCATCGAAAAGTCATTGGCAGGGAACAAGCTGTTCCTACTAAGTGTGGAATCCAAAAAGGTGTCAGTGATCCAACAGAGAACAGCTACTGTGAAATTGTTTATAGTTTTCCTCTGGTGTGCAGTTTTGAACTGCAGTGCAAGTCTCGCCACTCTGCTTACATTTAAAGCGAGGGCCATAACATCAATAAATCACTTTAAGAAAGGAACATCTCCTTTCTACAGATCTTATGGGATTTCCAGATAATGCTGTGGAGAGAGGGATGCTAGCCAGACGTATTATTGTAACATATGCAGGCTACGCTGCTGCTCATAACACAGTGCCCCACTATCATCAAAAGGGGACAGTGTTCTTAAGCAGATTTATTCAGCACAATACAGTGGTTACCAAACAGAAGTCACACGTTTTGCTGGTACCAAGGTACTTTTATGATCCCCACATTTGTTGGATTTTTTATTTAATATTACATCAGTAGCAGAATATTCGACCTGTCCACCTTAAATTGTTGAACAACATGCATCGCTTGGAGACAGAGAACCAGCATCAATCCAGTGTAGGGTAGCAGGACAACGAATAGGCTTGGGTTTGGCAATACCAATACAACGGATAGTCATGCCAAAACCATCTAGATACCACGGCCACCTTAATACAACAATTACAATATGGAAACACATACACACAAAACTTATTTAAAGCTGCAGTTCAAGCAATATCCTGCATGTGTGGTTTTTTTTAATAAATCAGTTCTGTAGTAAGAAAGAAAATGCTAAAAGTATTTGGTTTAAAAAACAACAACTTTGAAAGACCAATTTTCTTGTATTCTATTTTAACAAGCATGCGTGTTCCTATAGCAACGATTTACATTGCCCATATTTAAAGATGTCGCCAAACTTTGCCGATCAATAGACGGAGAACGAATTGACCGGCAGCTATGCAGTTTTTTTTTAGGTAAGTAGAGATTGCCCACATGAAACTATTGAAGTTAAAAAAAAAACCAGGAGCCTGAACTGCAGCTTTAAAAAAAAAAAGTGAAACTACGACTAGCATGACAGCACCAACTAGAACGTGCATAACACTGTAATACAAAAAAAGCGATCAGTGTAACATTAAAAAGGTACCATTGTACATCACATAAGGGGTTAGAACATATACTGTTAGCATTTTAATATATGTTGACTCAAATGCATAAAAATGAAAGGGTCAAAAACTGCACTGCTGCCCAATGTAAGGTCACCAATGCAGTAGGGACCCTAAAAATAAACTGCAATAGAAATTGATGGCTTCGTTTATTTAGAAAAAGATTTCCATTCTAAAAGACTTGCCTCTGTCTTCTAAACCCCCTTAAATACCAATAGGAAACCGTTATAAAAAAGTACAATCCTACATAGCTCAATTGTTTTACATCATTTTAACAAAGTGCTATGTTGGTTTCCGATTTGGGCAGAGCCAAAGAAAGGATACCAAACATGAAGCAGCAATAACTCCCAAAACAATATATTTCATTAATATCTTTTCTGAACCAGGGGTTCCCTCTGCACTCACCTGATTCCCAGGATATTTATAGTTTTTCGCCAGTTTTGACACAAAGAAAAAACAAATATGGCCGCATGTGTCTCCCAATGACGTTGCAACGTTCTATTGGCTGCAGGCATCTACCAGACAAGCATTTTTGCACATTAGACAAAAAGGTATTCGGCAATCAGGAACCAGCGATCAGGAAAGCTTTATTAAAAATAAAATATAATTTTATTTTTAAAAATTGTAGCAGAGAAGTTGGTTTAAGCAATTTAAATGCATTTTTTCTCAACTTCTACTTCTCATGCCCTGTAAAACCATCTCTATCTCCAGTTAACAGCAGCCATCACATTTTGTGGTCTTGGAAACAACAAAGCAGTATCTGAAGAGGGTGGCCCACCCTCTATTCCTTTTTGGAGGAGCGACGGCAGCGTTGATCTTTCACCCCCTGGCTGCCTCCCAGCAGTGTGCTTTAAGTTTTGCCTTTGAAGATGTTTCTAAATTACAATAACAGACCAATTTGTATAACTGTACGAATCCGCAAACTGGACTTTCAACTAATAATTTGAAATGCTCTCATTATTGGCGTGGCTTCAGAACGACGAGAAGTCCAGAAGCTCAAATATTACTGGACCAACACTTTACTCTCAGCCTGCAGAGAAGTTATGTGCGGATTGGGAATGATTACTATGATGAATTCCATCCAATGTCTCATATTTCTGCCCCAGACATAGTAAAGTAACTCACCACGCTTTGCGAGACCAGACCATCACTCTGGTAAATCACTCACTGGAGGCCAGATTAGTATTACATCTGGCTTTGATTGGGATGTCTTCAAGATCGAGTAGACAGTGAATTATTTTATTTAGTACACTATTTGCTATTTTTCGATTCCTAGCTTTTAACAATGTCACACAGCTGCTCCTCATCACATTAGACCTGGAAATCCTGTACCTCCCGACATCTGTGATTCCCGACTCCCTTATACAATGGCAAGAAAAAAAGTTTGTGAAAAGTTTGTGAACCCCTTAGGATATCCACATATTTCAAACCTAAAATGTTATTATATTTTAATCTAAATCCTAATAATAGATAGGTAATGATAACCTGATGAAACAAATGATACAAAAACATGATACTTTTTCAACATTTATTTATCCACAAATGATTCAACATTACATAGTTACATAGTAGATGAGGTTGAAAAAAGACGTAGTTCCATCAAGTTCAACCTATGCTAAATTTAGACAACAGATACTTTATCCTATATCTATACTTACTTATTGATCCAGGGGAAGGCAAACAAAAAAACACATTAAGGGGAAAAATTAATTCCTTCCTGACTCCAAGAATTGGCAATCGGATTAATCCCTGAATCAACATCCTTCCCATGTATACTTATTTGGTATATCCCTGTATACCTTTCCCATCTAAAAAGATGTCCAACCTTTTTTTGAACAAATCTATTGTATCTGCCATCACAGTATCCATGGGTAATGAATTCCACATTTTAACTGCCCTTACTGTAAAGAACCCTTTCCTTTGTTGCTGGTGAAATTTCCTTTCCTCCAACCTTAAGGGATGGCCCGAGTCCGTTGTACTGCCCGTGGGATGAATAGTTCTTTTGAAAGCTCCTTGTATTGTCCCTGAATATGTTTGTATATAGTTATCATATCCCCTCTTAGACGCCTCTTTTCTAATGTAAATAAATCTAATTTAGCTAGCCTCTCCTCATAAGTTAGATTGTCCATCCCCGTCATTACTTTGGTGGCTCTTCTCTGCACTCTCTCTAGTTCCATAATGTCTTTTCTTAGGATTGGTGCCCAAAATTGTACTCCATATTCAAGGTGTGGTCTTACTAATGCTTTGTAAAGGGGCATAATTGTGTTTACTTCCCTTCCATCCATTGCCCGTTTTATGCAAGATAAGATCTTGTTTGCCTTTGCAGCTACTGCATGACATTGGGCACTATTGCTAAGCCTGTTGTCTACAAGCACTCCTAAATCCTTCTCCATCAAGGATTCCCCCAATATATCTCCATTTAATTTATAAGTCGCCTTTTTATTCTTGCATCCCAAATGCATAACCTTACATTTATCTGTATTAAACCTCATCTGCCATTTACCTGCCCACGTTTCCAGTCTCTCCAAGTCCTTCTGAAGAGAAATTACATCCTGCCCTGATTCTATTACCTTACACAATTTGGTATCATCAGCAAAGATGGAGACTTTGCTCTCGATCCCAACCTCAAGGTCATTAATAAACAAGTTAAAAAGCAGAGGTCCCAGTACCGATCCCTGAGGTACTCCACTCACGACTTTAGCCCAACCTGAAAAAGTTCCATTTATGACAACCCTCTGTTGTCTGTCCTTTAACCAGTTTTCAATCCAGGTGCATATATTATTACTGAGTCCAATTTTCTTTATTTTGCTCACCAACCTCTTGTGTGAAACCGTATCAAAAGCCTTTGCAAAATCTAAGTAGACCACATCAACTGCATTACCCTGGTCTAAATTCCAACTTACCTCCTCAAAGAAACAAATAAGGTTAGTTTGGCAAGATCTATCCTTCATAAATCCATGCTGACTATTACTAATAATTTTGTTTTCCATTAGGTATTCCTGAATATTATCCCGTATTAAACCTTCAAGTAGTTTCCCTACTATTGAAGTCAGGCTTACAGGTCTGTAATTTCACGGTTGTGATCTAGCTCCCTTTTTAAATATAGGCACCACATCTGCTTTACGCCAATTTTGTGGTACTGAGCCTGTGGAAATGGAGTCCTTGAATATTAAATATAATGGTTTTGCTATTACTGAGCTTAACTCCTTGAGAACTCTTGGATGTATGCCATCGGGGCCAGGTGCCTTATTTACTTTAATTTTTTCAAGTCGCTTATGAACTTCTTCCTCAGTTAACCAATTGTTCATTAATATGGAGGTTGTGGCTTCCTCCTGCGACACTACTATTGAACTTGATTCTTCCCTGGTAAACACAGAGGCAAAGAATTTGTCTAATACCTCAGCTTTTTCTTTATCTCCAATAATCTGCCTACCCATCTCACACTGAAAGGGTCCTATATTTTCTTTTCTCATTTTTTTGTTATTAAGGTACTTAAAGAACTTTTTAGGGTTGACCTTACTTTCTATTGCAATCCTTTTTTCATTATCCATTTTTGCTAATTTGATTGCCCTTTTGCAATTTTTGTTACATTCCTTATAATTCTGATACGATGTCTCTGTCCCTTCTGACATTCAATATCTACGTGTAAAAAAGTATGTGAACCTTTAGATTCAGGACCTGGTGGCGCCCCCTTGAGCAGCAATGACTTCAACTAAGCGTTTTCTGTAACTGCTGGACACTCTCTCACAATGGTTTTGAGAGATTTTGGCCAATTGCTCCTTACAGAACTGCTTCAACTGAGGGCTTCCTTGCACGGAGAGCTTGCTTCAGGTCCTGATACAACATTTCAATTGTGTTTAGGTCTGGAATTTGATTAGGCCATTCTAAAAACGCAGACTCGTCGTCTTCTGCAGCCATTCTTTTGCAGACCTGTATATTTAGGATCATTGTATTGCAGCATGACTCACTGCCTGATTCAGCTCAAGGACGGATGGCCTGACATTCTCCTCTAGAATCTTCTGATATCATCGACACAACCATGAATTCTGCATTGTAAGCCGTCCAGATCCTGAAGCAGCAAAGCAGCCCCAAACCATCACAATCCCATCAGCCTGCTTGACGGTTGGGATGCGGTTCTTTAGTTTAAACACAGTGTTTGTGTTTTCGGCAAAAAGAACGCTGCTTATTGAGGCCAAAAAGTTCTACCTTTGACTTGTTTGTCCAGAAAACATTGTTCCAGAAGTCTTGTGGATCATCTATGTGCTCTTTGGCGAACTTCAGATGGGCCACAATGTCCTTTTTAGAGAGCAGTGGTTTCCACCTGGCTATCCTTCAATGAACACCATTCTTGTTCAGTCTTTTTCTGATAGTCGAGTCATGGACACTCACATTAGCCAAGGCGAGAGTGGCTGCAGATGCTTGGATGTTACTCTGGGGTTCTTTTTGACTTCCTGGATGATTTGCCAGTATGTTCCTGGAAAGATTTTGGTAGGACAACCGCGGTCTTGAACTTTCTCAATTTTTAGACTGACAGTGGATTGGTAGAGCCCAAAATCCTTAGAAATTATTTTGTAACCCTTTGTAGACCGATAAGCATCAATAACTGCTTTTCTGAGGTCCTCAGAAATTTATTTTGATCGTGGCATGACGTCCACACACCTGTATGGTGAAGACCAAACTCACAAAGTTTCTGATATGTATATAGGGTAGAGCCTCCGAAACTCACCCCTGAAGAGCTAATTATTCACACAATTGATTCTAATTATCCCTTTTAATTTAGCTGAAAAAAACAGGGTTTCACCTACTTTTGTACATACCCCGATTCGTCATTACTCATGGTTTGTCTAATTCATACATCATTTTGTTTCAAGACATGGCATTGGTTAATATACACCGTATTGGATATTTCAGAAGACTGGTTTTGATTCAAAATAGTTATCATGGAAAATCTATGGAGTTTCCATAATTATCGTTGGGGTTCACAAACTCTTATCGCCGCGGTATGTGTACTGATGCAGAACAAGTCCTCCATTTACATATCTAGGACACCATGGTGCCATTATAAAACAGTCTACAGAAAAATGGGTTCTTGTGGTTATATGGTGTGCATTTTCTGATGTAAACAAAAAAATATATATATGAACATCTTAAATTCAGCTAAAAAGAAGGCAGTCTAATACAGAGTTCAAATAAGGCTGTTTGCAATGTTAGACAAAATCCTTACTACTGGGGAAATGTGCAATAAAACTACCACTTGTGGGCACATCCACGTCCCAGACAGGTCTGCAACCCTGCCATTCCCTATTATCTCCGAGCATACAGTGCTTCCACTGCAGCCTGGGATTCTGGGAAATTACATGCAAACTAGTAATGAGCAAATCTGTTCAGCCATTTTATTTCTGAAAAAGGAAAATGTCCCCCAATTATGGCAAGACCCTTCCCACCCTTTCCTTCACAGAGTCGGTGACCCAACTTTCTCTGGCATTTTTTTTTTTTTTTAAAGCCCTATCAAGTAATTTTTTTTTTGCTCTTGTTCATTTGGCCTTTTATTCTTTTTTTCCAGGGATTCTTCTCTTTTTCAGTTTTACTCTAGGAGGTTATCGGGTCTAATTTTTCTACGTTATTTATATGGCAGAGTGTGCGCAGCGCTTTACAAAACTACAATACGGGAAGTATACAGATATCCATTTTTACAAAAAAAATACAAATATTGACTTGTCTGTGATTTTCTAAACAGACAAAAAGGTGCAACTGCTGCTCCATTACACAGACTAGAGCAAGAGTGGCCAACTCCAGTCCTCAAGGGCAACCAACAGATCAGGTTTTAAGGATATCGCTGCTTCAGCACAGGTGGCTCAATCAGAGGCTCAGTCACCTTTGCTGAAGCAGGGATATCCTTAAAAACTTGACCTGTTGGTGGCCCTTGAGAACTGGAGTTGCCCACCCCTGCATTAGAGCAAGTCCTCCCGTTTCATACCTTTGTATGGAGTCTCTCTGTCTACATAACGCTATTAAAGAGAAATGGTACCCACCAGAGTAAAGTCCCATTGGCTCCCAGGGGTCAGGAAGGTGAAGGAGCTTCCTCTCCTAAGAGAATGCCTGAAAAGAAATCACAGTGTAAGTATATGCAGGGGAGTCTCATCCATACCGAACATGCAAAGGAAACCACAACCCAACACATTGCAGATCCCTGATTTTAACGAGCTGGTGTCTCAGACACGCTTGTTAAATCATGACAACAAAAATGATAACTAGGGATTCCTGTTTTCGGTGTTTACCTTTTGTAAAATCGTTTTATTAATCATTTTTGATTTAATAAATTTAAGTGTTTCAGTGTTAAGTAGAAAAAAAATGGACGTTTGAATTCAGTGTTTCCAAGTGCCCCTTTTGTTACTTTCTATATTCCCCTTGGAAGGTGGGACACAAAAAACAAATGAAGTATCATTTCGCATCATCGGCTGTAACCGGATGTGCAAAATGATCGGTCGGTGGTGTTTTTCTGTGAAAACCTAAAATAGCTATCCCTATGGATACCCCAGAGTAACGATAGCAACGTCTGGGTGGCTCATTCACGGCCAGTCAGCAAGACCTGCCAGAGATTGGTGACATGATAACATTTTGCAGTGAAAGTTACCACAATAACATGAAACTTTCACGTAAGAGGGAACGAAAGTGCCAAGACAAAGCAATGATGTCAGTGACCACATGCTTCCAACCCTTTAACAGTGGGGGACAACATGTGCACCCCCCCCCCCCCCCCCCCCCCAGCCACACACATACAGCAGGACTGCTTCAGAATAGCATGCCAACTGTTTTTATTTATTTATTTTTTTAGCCAATTCTGATCAATAGATGGCACCTTTGTGAATGAGGGAGAGCAAATAAAGTGTACTTTAGATAGCATAGAGAGATTTCCTCTGGCCAGTTACAGCTACTGACTCAGTGATAGATTAGAGGGCGCAAACTAAATGCTACCAATGAAACGTTTACACGCGTGGAAGGACAATAATGGTAAATGCATTTGTCACGTCAGGCAAAAACGAGAGCGGCCTTACAAATAAGATTACAATTCTAAGAAGCCCGCAGAACAAACAAAGCTAGTGACCCACCCCTACTTTGGCCAGGGTTATATAATTATATGGTTATAGTCGCTCAATTCAATGGACAGGCAGCCTGGGAGCCCGGCCGCAAACGCGCAGATATATTTCATATTATGAAATGCAGCATGTTGATTATAGAGAAGGGGCTCCACTGGAGGTGAAAAGGAGGTAAGATATACCAAGTAGAAGGCCAAGAAAAAAATAGAACCGCCCATTGTCATATCTTTGTAAAACCAACACAAATCTAAACAAGATGTAGCAACTTTATGTTCTGAATTAATGATGGTGGGTGGTCCACCAGAATCCGCCAGCAGAAGTACCGAGTCCTCAGAGAGGAAAGCTTCTCCTGCACTTGTCAACTATCCTGTGTCAAGAAAAGATCAAATGTATGTAAGGGCAAAGATCAGAGACCCAGACAACTGGACCGTTCTGCCTCTTTATAGCAACAAGACAAGATTAAGGTACCACCTGTCCAACCACTAGGGTATCCTTTTTAAACAGCCACAGGTTACAAAGATGTCATTTTGTAAGTTATTTACCCCTCAAAAAAAAAATTAGCTCCTTTCACTGTTATCTTTTACAGTGCAACGGTCAAGGCTCTCTATCCCACTGCCAAGCTGATATCTGGTGGGTGGGCTGTTTTCATGTGGAACGATAAGACGGTAAATTAAGTAGCATTGACCTCATGCACCTTCTACTATTTTGCATTTACACCCAGCCCTTCATCTCTAACAAAGCCACCATTTATCCTCCCACCCCACCACGACTCGGCTGCAGTGTCTGGGACCAGCTTGTATCCCCTCAGGAACCATATCCGGCCACCGCGTTTTAATTTGGGACAGCCCTGATCTTGGTCATGACATGAATGGCTCTACAGGAAGAAGTGAACATTATTTGACCTGATGCAGGGAGGCAAAAGTAAATTAAGGGGACAATTTTAGGTACACTGACAATATTTAAAATTTTTAAATGGCCGCCGCATAAGAACTACCGCGTCCGCCGGAGGGAAAGCTGAGAACTCTCCCAGCGTTCCCAGACCCGGTGGGGCAGCGGCAACCGCAGAAATCTCTTACCTGGCATCTCTGCTCCCGGTGTCTGTCAGTGTTCGGAATGCCCAGCATATCACTGCTTTGTTAGGCTAAGGCCCCGGTATCTCCGCTGCAACGCGCGCCCGCGAGATTGGCGGCGCGTGCAGCCGATTACCTGGTCTGCAGCTCCCTGCAGGAAGAGACCGGGGGGGGGGGGGCGTGGCGGGGGAGTGACGGGGCGCGGCCATGACGTCACCCGGCAGGTTCGCCCTCATTGGCTGAACCGCCGGGGGGCGTGCCGTATCGCTCGACGCGAGTCCTGTTCTCAATTCTATTGAGAGCAGGAGCAGCTCTCGCCCCAGCGCTGCGGCCCCCCCTCGCAGCGGGCCCGGCGCCATTGAGGGGAGGGCTCTCGTCCGTGCAGCGTCCGCCACAGCGCACGCTGTAGTAGGCAGCGGGGTCAAGGCCTTAGGATCGCACTGCGCATGTGCATGGGATCGGTTTCAAAGAAGAGACTGTGGCGTCCCTGCTTTGTTTACATGAGCCATGTGCAATGCTCTCCACATCCAGACACATGCGCTGTTCATGGCTATGACTAAACACTACACAAACTGTATGGGCGGACAGTGTGTGTGTGTTAGTGTGTGTCTCAGTGTGTTAGTGTCATTGTGTGTGTGTGTAAGTGTGTTAGTGCCATTGTGTGTGTAAGTGTGTTTGTGTAAGGGTGTGTTTGTGTGAGTGTGTCGGTGTGTGTTTAAAACCTCAGCAGTAGAATAAAAAATACAGAAAATGCACAATTGTACAGTATTAACACTTTTATTGATGCATTCTACAATAAAGTACTGTATTTAAAACACCAATTATCGTGTTGTTCATTTCTCATAAATACTGTAAATAAAGTACTGAACGTTAAATAACTTTTTGCTCAACACAAAAACACATACAGTATCCACTGTAGATACAGCACATACTGAACTCGCAACTGCTTTTATACAGTACATGTAACATTCCAGTTACTGTACATTGCTGTTTGAACATTAACAATGGGGCTGTAATTCCTAATTAAAGTGAAAACCATGTAATGCACTGTGTTCATGTAACAACTGTACAACAAAAAACATACAGTACTGTACATAATAAAAACAGCTTGAGATTACACTTTTAAAAAACTATCGAGGGTTGTCTGTTTCAGTGCATCTCTTTTCTTCTTTTTGACGATTTCAATGATTCTTTTTAATTGCAAGATTGTAATTGAATCAATGTTTTCTGCTCTAGAAATTTAAGTCCTGTTTGTAATCCTACCAGCGCCTCTGTGATCTTTGGTGGAGGCCCTGGTTCCTCGTCCTCAGTAGAATCCAAATCAGTATTTTCACTGCTAAGGCTTTGAATGATTTCTGAGTCCATCATATGTTCATGAGTAGGACAGCTGCTGTCCCCATCGACCCAAGAGTCAATTGTAGCCCCACTTTCCGTATCAAGTAACGGTTCCAGTACTTGTTCTGCATTGGCCATTTCCTGTTCTGTGAGGCCTTCATTCACATAGTTTGCAAATAACAGATTGGCGGCGGTGACTTCTTCCTCCGTAAACCCCTCAAAGTCAACATCGTCTTCACTGTCACTGGCGACTTCAACGTTAGCCGGCACCGGACGTGCACCTGTTATGTTTCGCCAAAATTTCGAAATGCACATTTGTGTGACCGCTTCCCATGCTTCGCCACCAATATAAAAAACTTCTTTTAGATTGATTTTCTTTAAAAATGACGTAACTGAATCATCACTTGTGATTATTCGATGTATCAGCGTTTTCCGAAAGTTCATCTTAAAGGTTGCAATAGTCGGTGTGTGTTTAAAACCTCAGCAGTAGAATAAAAAATACAGAAAGTGCACAATTGTACAGTATTAACACTTTTATTGATGCATTCTACAATAAAGTACTGTATTTAAAACACCAATTATCGTGTTGTTCATTTCTCATAAATACTGTAAATAAAGTACTGAACGTTAAATAACTTTTTGCTCAACACACAAAAACACATACAGTATCCACTGTAGATACAGCACATACTGAACTAGCAACTACTTTTATACAGTACATGTAACATTCCAGTTACTGTCTCTAAGCTCCGTGCCCTCCCACCCACCAGAAAATCTACCGCCCCCAGTATTACACAATAAGAGGGGCAGAGAGTCATCGCCAACATCCCAATAAGATTCCTTTTAAGAAAATCGATTTAAAAACAGAACCGGAGTAAGTTAGAGTACTCCTGTTCCCCGAGGGTTGAAACAGGGTTTATTTACCAGTTTCCTCAAAAAGATAATGCCACATTATATATTGATACCAAGTAGCAAACATTTTCAAAATTTCCTCTAACCCAACTTCCAACAAAGGCATTACAGGTACCCAATAAATGCCCGGGTTCTTTAACAACTGTTCTGAAGGGGCAATAGAGGTTTTATATTACCTTAGCTTACAAAGAGATTCATTGGGAAATTGCATTTATTTGCCTAACCAACTGCAAAGAAATAAGCTGGAGCAGACCGTTCAATGGCCGACCCAAGGCTCCCCATGGGCTGGATTTGGGCCATGGACAGCAAATTGAAGGGCTCTGCAATACATATTAAAGAAGATCCAACATGCAGAACTTTTTAGATCCTTTACTGATAGGAAAGCAGTTAAGACCAGTCACACGTTAATATAAAAAAAAAAACAGAAGAGGCCTTTATCATAGTTGTGTTCCTCCCCCACATCAGGTGTGTGTGTGTTTTATTATCGAACACTATTGCTTAACACAGCATATTCATTTTCAGGTGCAGAAGGGTTCGCAAACGTCTAGTTTACTGATAAACCACTGCGTTGCCACTGGGGTTCACAATGTATTTTACAGTCAAAGCAAATTGGATCCAAGTTAGGCCGCACGTATAGTGCCCACGACGGCGACGGGTGCTAGCGAAAGTTGTATTTTGCTTTGTGGCGCGGGCGACCAGGGCATTGATTGGTTCAGGGGCTGTCACATGAGGCGACAGCCCCTGAAAAAGCAAATATTCCCGGCTCCCGAAAAACGCGTCGCCACCGCGATTACTATAAGCGCATGCGGCAGAGACAATGCATTTGTTTCCTGGCGACGTCGCATCGCCGGCACTATAAGTGCGGCCTTAGACTCATGACTCACTACATCAGGAGCGGCAAACTCCAGACCTAGAGGGCCACCAACAAATCAGGTTTTAAAGGATATCCCTGATTCACCACAGGTGGCTCAGACTGACAAGCCACCTGTGCTGAAGCAGGGATATCCTGGAAACCTGACCTGTTTGTGGCCCTTAAGGACTGGAGTTGGCCGCCCCTACACTACATCATAAAAGTAAACTTGTAATTCTGTACTCCACCAAAAAGGGTGTATTGCATTTCTAACATGAAAGCATGGAAATTGTCTTTTATTTAGCCTAACAGGATAAACGTATTTCAAATGCCTTTTAATTTAAAGCAGATCCTGGTTATAGAAATATTCTTTTTAAATATAGAACAGATTTGTTACAGTTGCTTACGAGTCAGAAGTAGGTTTACTCCAAGACCATGAAAGGGTGACTAACTGCATATCGAACCCCATATCAAACACTCACAGATGCCAATCTGGGCGAGGGTTGTGTACCAGAGCCACACCTGCTTTGTGTTAACTGTGTAATTAGTAAAGGATAAAGCCTCTATAACTTCTGTATTAAAGCAGCAATACTAAATTTCCCCCTTTTTTCCTACATGTATATGTATAGCATGGGACAATGTATAATACGACATTCTTACCTAAACCGGCAATCATTTGGTCCTCCTGTTATAAATCTGTAAAAATCCTGATTGTGAGTCTAACATAATGGCCGCTTCAGTCAGTGTAACTCAGCAGCTACAATGTATCCTTACATTACTAAAGTAATGGTATCTATTGTTAGTTTGCAGCTCAAACTGCTGGGAATACTGGCAACAAATTATCAAAGTGTTGAAAAAATCTTGCTCTGCATGTGTGGTGTGCTAAAACCTGCTATAGAAAAATCAATAGATGCTTTAAAACTCAAAGTTTAAATATATATAGGGAACCATGTTAAAAATGGTTTTTGAAGCAAAAAGTGTTACGGTGTGCTCATTTGCATGTCATTTCCCAGAATCCCTTGCTGCAGTGGAAGTGCTGTATGCTGGGTGATAATGGGGAAAGGCGGGGTTGCAGACCTGCCTAAGACATGCAGATGAGCATACAGTTATATTTGCATATTTGCTTTTCTGTGGAGGGTTTTTGTCACTTTTCTTACTCACCATAACTTAACTCAGTATTATGGTTTAGCCTATCCCAGCCTATTCTTGCATTCCCAGTAAAATCAACCCCACACTGCTGAGACCCATCAAGGTCGAAACGGCTGTCTGTGGGTGGTTTTCTGGGTATGCACCTTAACCCTGGCTGTGCTCAAAGCTGTGACCATGCAGCAAGCTTAAGCCTATAGGGAACCATGTTAAAAATGGTTATTGAGGCAAAAAGTGACACTGTGTGCTCATTTGCATGTCATTTCCCAAATCCCTTGCTGCAGTGGAAGTGCTTGTATGCTGGGTGATAATGGGGAAAGGCGGGTTGCAGACCTGCCTAAGACATGCAAGATGATATACAGTATATTTGTTTGAATTTTGTATGTATATATATCTTATAATAATATATATATTATATATATCGATATATATATCTATATATATAGTATAGTATATATATATATATATATATCTATATATATATTATAATAAAATTTCTTTTTTGTTTTTTTTTATAGTTGTTTACTTTCCCTTCATCAGCATCACAAATTATTTGGGCTACGGGTACAAAACGTCACTTTCAGCTTACATGTACCTTCACAGAAATTAACCACGTCATATGCAAGTAATAGCACACCCTGACCATTCTTTTGCTCGTCTTCATTAGACATCAGCCCATGACCAGGCTCCATAATTACCTTTCCTTTTTAAATACTGTTACGCCAACTATTTGTTTTGGAGAGGGGAAAAAATGGAGATATATTTAAGGGACTAATTAAAGATTGCAATAACTGTGGAGTTCTTAAAGGTACTTATTAAGACCCAGTAACTGCAGAACCACTAGAATGTAACGCAGCACTGTACGCACTCTCCAGGCATTAAGGGTGGTGGTTTCTTGCCATGTCATGAAGAAATGGGGTATAGCTTTCACCACTAATGTTGGCGATTAGAGGGTAGTTTCGGTCGGCAGCTTCTGCCCGAAGACCAACGAGTCCTAAAGCAAAAGTCCATTAACAGTTTAAAAAAACACCTTTATCAGTGTGCCGCCTTTCACTTGGCAGACTTTCATTTAATGCTTACTCTATTCCATATTAATTAAACCGTGCCAGGCTTTGTTATCCGTATGACCACAAGTGTCACACAGGCGACAAGGTTTTCATGCAGCTTTCAACAATCACCCTGAGTATTTCCCCCCCGCACCTGTGGACAGAAGGTAATTAATCACGAAAGTGCTTTGCAAATATCTAGAGCAGGGTGCGCAAAGTTTTGATCCTGCGCTCCCCTGCCTTCCCCCCCCCCCCCCCGGTTCGCCCCCCCCCCTCATGAAGGCTCCGGTTACCATGGCGACGTGTTGCCAAAGATCAGGTAGGAGAAGCTGCAGAGACCTCGTGCGGTCCACCCGGCACTTTATTTAAGTGCCTTGGGGCAGAGCACGGGACCTCTGCAGCCGCTACGCCCCCCCCCTGGAAATTCTCCCACCCCCCACAGAGAGGTCCCTATTGTGTTAAAGCGGCTCCAGTAATGTTTAGAGCAGTTAACTGCAAACATATGGAAATACTCTGCTTTTTATTTTGTGGAAAAAAAGGCACGTTAGAAAGTGTAAATGTGGGTTCATTTCTTCTTCACGTGAAAAAAAAAAAAGATTGGGATCAGACATTTACCAAAAGACCTGACAATAACTCAAAGCTGTGCAACCTATTTGTCCATGGAATGACAGACATAGTTAATGTACCATCAAGCTGCTTTCTAGCATGCTCTATTCAAATAAATGTGGCTAACATCTCCAAGACTGGGACGTCAGCTCATTCACTGTGTATTGAGGACTTGGAAAATGACAATCTTCGACTCGACTCACTGATCACCAAAAATAAAGCATAAAACAGTAATCAAAAGTAAATCATTTACAAATGTAACCAATATTCAGCTCTGCAGTGATACGCTGTACTGTGAAATGACAATTACATATAGCTATATAAAAAATGCAACTACTGAATCACTGATGTGTGAACACATTATTAATGGTCCTTTTCAGAAGCCCCTATATTTTGAGTAACAGGTTGTATTTTAATTTGCTCTCCATTGCACCAAAAATACTGAGCAGACATATCACAAACATCCCACGAAAGTTTTCCTTCCACTGTTTGCCAAATAAAACAAGACTTGAATAGGTTTATGGCCTTTTTCGTACCCTAGAGGAACATTGAACCATAACGGATGCGGCAGCTTCTCTGCAGGTACAAACAGTACATCAACTAGCAAGAAAAAAAGAAAATGGTTTAACGATTAACAAAAAAAAAACTAAATATTTAAATGGGGGGGGGCTGTAATAATAATTAAAGCTGTTGGTGGCTCTGTGTATCTGTTACACACGCTCCCCCTGCTACAGTCAGAACTCCTCCCCCCAAGTCAGGAGCTGCGAGTCTCCGTCTCCCCTCGCTGCTACCTGATCTCCCCCCCCTCCTCTCACCACCCCCTCCCACACTCTCCCAAGCAGCATGGACTGACCCATCAGTACCCACCATGGACGGTGCACTGTTGTCTCAGACGTGACGAAAGCTCAGTAGTTACTGCATGCAGTACGGGCGCCAGAACCAGAATATTAGGTGCTAGGGATATTTCCATCCCTGCATTATGCAAACATAAAACTATTGAAATACAGAATTATAAGTGTCTGCGAACACTGCGCTCATCTAGAAGTCCCAAATTCCTGAATGATACATGTAGTGCTATAATAATTCTGCACAGAATGTGTCAGGCACGCGTCCCTATCCCTAAGATCGCACAGCTTCATTTTGGTTTGAAGTGCTACGGTAAATGTGCCTTCTCATTTTTCTGAAATGCTTTGCAAGCAATGGAGTCATTCATAGAAAATGTGGCTAGAGCCTTCCTACAACATAGACCAGCAGACAACGCTGATTAAGTGCCTAAGAACTGGACATGTTTAAGGGACAGAACAGCTGTTCAAATCCTTAAAAACCTGACAGCTGTAAAACAGGAAAAAGGCAGTCCAGAATGTACCCCTGCTAGCCTCATTTGTTGCATCAGTACTCATGTGTTTATTATATAAAGGTACATAGATATAGATGGACTCATAAGCTATATTTGTATACACGTATGTACTGTAAACAGGAGTTCGGGAATATCCCAAATAGAAATCTGCAGGAAACCACAATTCATCACCAAAAGAGTGGGATCAGAATTCACTAAAATGTGTTAAGGATATACATACTTATTCAGTGATTCCGAATACAATATGGAACTTCGTTATACAAGGTAGTCAGCACTTCACTGGCAGGCACACACTGTTTCTGAGAGTCCAACGAGACTTTTGCACTGACCAACACACCAAGAAGAGGAGAAGAATGGGGAAGGTTGTATCGAAATATATTTTCCATATACCGGATGTTGACTGCCCAAAAGCAACAATTGTACTTTTATCGTTCTACTGCAAAAGAAGTGGCCTAGCAGTGAAATGTTACTCCAAATGCGAAGAAAAGATTGTTAATGAAATGGTCTCAGTTATTTACACCAACCTCTGCTTGGTGCAGAGCAGCTCTGGTAATGTCGCTGGTGGTGAGGTGTCTGGGCTAAATGGTGAACGTCAGCATGTTGTTACCGGACATGGTCCAAGTTACTACCAGAGCTATTTTGCGCTTTCTTTGAAGTGACACATTTGAAGCAGTAATAAATTGTATATAATTTTCCAAAATTAAAAACCTTTCTTCGTTTCAGATTGGCAGCAACACAGTAATACAGTTTCCCACCTTATTACGCATACACATATAATGGGATTCCATTCTTTATTGAAAGCCATAACCTTGGTTCTGACGCACTTGCTCCTATTCCGTTTGCAGCGCAGAATAGTCTTTGGAAACATTGCAGACGATTACGCAGGTATCAATTGGAGTGAAAGAGGACTTCCTTTTCCATTCCTGACATGATGGGGCAATAGGTCACGAGATTGCTACACTAATCACATGAGTTTGGCCGGAGAACAACCATGGTACTTTGGCGCCATGGACATTCCTGCAGAGAACATACTAAAAGGCCATCATGAAGTCCATGTACATTAAAAAAACAGGCCAAAGTAAAACAAGGTCAGGAGAATGATTATGTACAGACAAAAGTCCACAAGATTAAAAGCTCCAACTGTGATAAAATGCAAGCCTCCACTTTGCAAGTACATGGCTAAGCCGTCTGGCAGCAAAATGGTTAATACTCTGCCTGCCCCCCTGTGTCGGACTGCTGCAGCTTTCAGGGAACCAGGTACAGATAACAGGTGGGTTGAATGTCCCAGGGCCTCAAATGTCGGTCAAAATCTATGGGGGGAAAGTTGTCAATGCTTGTAAGGCCTGCAATGACCTCTCTGTAACTCCATATGCTATTAAAGCATGTCAGAAGGCATGTGTGTCTAACCGGTTCTGCGATGCATGACTGAGCGTGTTGGGCCAGAGCACATGAAGACAGGTTCCATAGCACATTACAAAAAGCATCAGCAAATGTTTTAAAGGACATATGTGGGGGGGGGGGGGGGGTTGGGGAGAAAAGAAGTACATTGATACATACGTTTTTGTGACGTCCTGTAGATGTCTGAAAAATAAAAAAATACCCTGGAAATTACATAATGTCAACTCCCTTGAACTCTCCCCTCAGCCGCAATTCCATATCCATCCCTACTAACCTAACCAACCATATTACTCTTATGATTTTCTAGTGACTTAGGCTGCGGCCCTGCTGGCACTGACAGCGCTGTGCTTGCCGCTTTTACTTACATAAATGTATATGTGTAAGTCCCCGCGAGCGGGCACGCACACTGAAGCTTGGCGCTTGAGTAAAGAAAAAAAAATGTAACTTTCAAGCGCGCTCAACTTTCCTGCAACGCCCCCCCGCATGCATTTGCGAAATAGCCAGAAAACCCGGCACTCATGCTTGGAGAGCTGGTGACGTCACCGCTCAAGCATGAGCGCGGTCAGTGCCAGCGGGGCCGCAGTTTAAGGAAGAATCTGCCACGGGCTGAGAAAACAGGCAGGAGGAACAATATAGTAATTGCACTTTGCAATAGGAACTAGAAACTTCAAATGGCGAATTCTAGGCCCTCTTGTTCTGGGTGCAGCCTCAACTAAAATAAATCAATTGCCATCACGTTTAATCTGGTTGTCTGGCACTGGTTGTTCTCACACTAACCAAAATAGGCATGAGTACGATTAGATTTTTTTTAGTCCATTCTAAACTCCCTGTATGATGTCACCATGTGTTGAGCAAGGCTTAGTCTCTGCTGTGCAGGAGAGTGAAAGGATAGATGAGCATTGTCATTTACAGGAAAACAAGAGAAAAAAATTGTTACGAAAAGCCGACTTCCCAAAGAAACGAAAGGAGTAAAAGTATGCGATTATTAGCCAAGTTGCACTGCCCCTTTAAACAAGCTATACCACTCTGCAACGGCTATGGTAAGAATGCAGCAGCAAGGCATTGTGGGATGCAACTTGTAATATTTCAGAACTAGAATGGCAGCATTACTGAAAGGAAAATAAGAAACAAACATTGGTCTTTCACCAACTAAATTAATTTGTGGTGGCGATGGTGAAAAGATCCAAATTAGGAGAACCCGAGCATACCGACAATGACCGCTTCCTTTTAAAATATATTAAAGGTGCCGTCTGACCGATTACCTTTACGCGTGCAGTCATATCAAAGAAAGCAACAGGCCTAGATCCACAAAAGGGTGCCAAGCTTCACCACAACTCCGCTACCTTTCACCTGGGCTACGGACACAGGCAAAATGCCAGTTTATTTCAAAAAAATTTAAATTTATTCTATTTTGTATAAGAGAGTAGAGGAACGTTTCGGGCGCTCCTGCCGCCTTAGGCCGTGCCTATAGTGCCATCGTTGGTGACTGACACGGCGGGTGACATCACCCGTCGCCTCCAGCGAAAGTTATGTTTCGCCGGGCGGCGGGGGTCGCGGGATTCCGGCAATTTGATTTGTTCCAGGGCCGTCACGTGACGCGACTGCCCTTGAAAAACCACATTTTGCCGGCTTCAGGTTTTCGCGACGGCGGCAAAGTATTTGTTTTCGGGCAACGGCGCCTTTGCCGGCCCTATAAGCGCGGCCTAAGTCAGGTAAATGTGAGAAGGCACCCGAGTGACATTACTGAGCATCTACATCGGATTTGTGCAATCCAAGCAGATCAGCACTTGAAGAGGAAAAACAGGATATACCAAGGTGAAAACAAAAATGAAGACTAGAACAGTATAAATAGTAATGGAAGTGCATTTTATTTTCAATAATGGAAAAAATACATGTAGTACGTGTGTCCATGACCCACTGCTGGGGAAGCCATTTTTATGCCTGAAAGATGCAGTTTGAAAGGTGCATATTCTGTGACCTGCCATGCCAGGGGAGCAAGGTGAAGCTCTCTTCTGACATTTGAGGGAGACTCTCGACACTTAAAAACGCACATCTTTTGTATAATTCACGGTCACAAACAAAATAATGTCAGGAATGTCCCGAGACATCTCTACGGTATATCCAAGGAGATCTGAATT
Organism: Ascaphus truei; assembly: GCA_036426205.1. Taxonomy (NCBI): domain Eukaryota; kingdom Metazoa; phylum Chordata; class Amphibia; order Anura; family Ascaphidae; genus Ascaphus; species Ascaphus truei. The sequence continues at coordinate 190,604,079 of CM071571.1, forward strand.
ACAATTCGGAAGTGCAATAAAGTGGCAGGTAAATCCTGCGCGCGCTTTATAGAATATTGAAAATAACCATGAATTTTGGCAAGAAATCCAACTTTGTTATTAGCCCCAAAAGAAACCAGCATGTTGTGATAATGATCAGAGGGAAAGAACACTCATTCACAATTGGAGCAACAACAGAAATAAAAAAGGCACGTTGTTAGAGTCATTTCCCAATAGATATCTTTAAGATTAGCCCATGATTGTATGTAATATTTCTCCATAACTCAATATTTAAAAATACTGGAAAATGTAATAAGAAGGTTAATAAAAGAAAAGGCACTAGAGTAACCAGAGGAACTAATGCCACTTTACATCAGCATATTGAAAATGACAAATCATAGAAGGTGGCAAGATGAAGTCGGTTTAACACACACACACACACACACACACACGTCTGCAGCCCCGCTTTTCACCATTATCTCTTAGGCCTCGGGCCGCGCCGAGCTGTGCTCCTGCTCCGCCTCGCCCTTTTTTGTGTCCTGGCAGGCGAGGCAATGAGCGCGCTTGGGGGGCGTGGCGGGAGGCGGGGCGGGAGGCGGGGCTAGTCCCTCGTTCCCATTGGATGTGAGCGGTCCCGTGACCGCTCCTCTGCTCCCCTGAGCGGCAAATTTTAAACTTGCCTGTCTGCTCAGAATTTCTCAGCCTCCGCACGCATGCGAAAGCAGCTGCTAAAGCCGCGCTGATCACAGATGAAGGGGGTAAGTTCATCTGATCAGCACGGCTCAGCGGGGTCTGTGGGACTATGTCCCAGGCCTTAGGCGGCGTCCATAGTAGAACGCACTAGCTTCCGCGTTTCTCCGCGACCTGGTGTCGCACTAGAAATACAAACTTTTGTACTATGAAGCGCTGCTCTCCCTGTAGCGCATGTGCACGTTGGGTAATGACTGCAAATGAGCACACGGTCACCTTTTGCTTCTTAATCATTTTAACATAGATCCCTAGAAACATATGCCGGCTGTATTGCACTGCCTGGGTTAAAGAATGACATGGCCAGTAAACCCCCTCTGCGAGAGCTTTTGGGTCTCATCGCTGTGAGGCTGGTTATACTGGCTTTGTAATGTGAAGCTGGGATAGGTTCCGACCACACATTAAATAAGTTATAGTGGGTAAAAATGTGACTAAGAAAACAGAATCAGAGCGAAAATTCCTGTCACAAATAGCAATGTGTGCACAGAAGTCCCAGTGTGCAAAGTGTGATCATATACTAGATTGTATTAAACATATGCAAGTGCATAACTTTCAATAAATAACAAGTATTCAGGTGAAAATAGTGTCTCAGAAATATCCAATTACAAGGAATTGTTCCAAGAGATTAATCCAAATTAAATGCCAGAGAAAGCTGAAGTTTACAAATGAACATGTTCTGTATGTTTGAAATGGTGCTCAAAAAGTGCTGGGACTGTATTTGAAGGGAGGGAGTATTGCTGGGTAATCAACTATTGAGTGATTTGTACTGTGCCTTTAAGAGGGCATAAGGTACCCTGAAGGTTGGAGTGGGTTGCCAAAAGACAGCCCACCCTTTCCTCATTAGGTAGCCCCAGGTATGGTACTCACTGTAGTATTCCTATTCCTTCCCCAGTCTCCCTTCCAGAGCGTGCAGCTGTAGTAGTAGAATATGTATCCAAAGCCAGAGTGTGCAGCGCACAGCAGTAATGAAGGAGCAGGTCTTGCAGAAAAATAAGTCCTTTATTTAACAATCATGGTGTGGGACAGCAGCAAACCTTCAACGCGTTTCGTTCAAAGGAACTTTATCAAGAACCCGGCTGCCTCTTTTGAAGCCTCCCTTGGCCTGCCCCTCCCCCCCCCTCAGGGGTCACGACGGTGACCCAGAGATCCTAGCGAGGTGAGGGGGCTTGCCCCCTGGTCATGGGCTTCCCTCGCCTAATTGGCTGGAGGGATTGCTCTTTACCTCCTCGTGCCTCAGGCACCAAAAACATAGCTTGTAAGATCTACAGCGCCGGGACTCGTGCCTGCAAAAACGCCATGTACAGCGCTGTGTAAACTGGCAGCACTACACAAGAAAAAAAACACAATTCTTATTATTATACAGGTAACCGTCACGGCGGATGCCTCCCTCCAGCGCTAGAAGAAGAGCAGCCCTGTATAAATCAGGACCATTCGTCTTACAATAGTTGGATTAACAATACTAACAAAAGCATAATTGACTGCAAATGCTCCTCCTGTTTCTGATCATTCTCAAAGCAACATGTTCCGCTGTGTGGAGCAAATCAGGACAAAGCGAGCTAACGGTATGCAGCAGGATTAGTGGTGATTATAACAACTTACATGTGCTTTGTATTTCTGCATCAGAAAGACACGTTAGCTGATTTTGCCTGTGCCGCTGTGCCGCTCACTGTGTGCACCCTATTGTGTAGTACAATGTAACACATAAGACAGCATGTTTATATGACAGTACGTTATGCATTGTGCTGTTTCCTTTGTTGTTCTGAGAAAACAATGGTGCTATTAATAGATCAATGGATAAGCAGTAACTTCTTGGCCTGCTCCAAAGACACTATTGATCCATTGTACCAATGCTGAAACTTGAATACAAACACACTTCCTTTAAATAGCTACTTCCTAATAAATAAGGATGCCAGTGGTCCAGGAAAAACCAATCATTATTAAGGCGTATTCACTTTTGAAACTTTAATTAGCCTTGTTTACGCTGGCAACCAGCTGCCTACTGTTCATAGAGGGAAAGTAGATCTCTCCAGAAGAAATAATGCCTACGCCAGAAACCTCCAGGTGTTTAAAGTTATACAGTGCAGAAATATCCACATTTTATTTCCCAGGATACATTGTGGCCTATTGGTCAAAGTCGAATGTGTGAGATCACTTAAGATCTAAGGGTACTGACAATGTATCTTTCTGCTAAATGCTTATGTATATGAGAAGATTTATTTATTTTATTTATAAAATATTTTACCAGGAAGTAATATACTGAGAGTTACCTCTCGTTTTCAAGTATGTCCTGGGCATAGAGTTAAGACAAATAATACATGGTTACAAATACAGTTACATAAATGAGCAGGGTATACATTATATACAAGACATTGCGTGCACAGTTAAAGATAATAAATATTATGGGCGTATGAAACAGTTACAGACCAGATTAAAATGTGAGACAGCCTTAGATTTGAAAGAACTTAAACTGGTGGTGGATATGAGAGTCTCTGGTAAGAGATGAGGGGCTATCTATTCATCAAAGTCTTCCAGCTGCAAACCAGTGTCAAAACTGGTCCTGAAGAAGGAGCCACCATATTTATCAGCAGAAAAAGTCCCATTGATCTCAGTGGGATTTATTTTTCTTTAGAAATCTGGTGCTATTTGCACACGTTTTGCAGCCGCGAGACTTTGATGAATGCGCCCGGTGCAGTTTTATTTCGATGTGTCATTCTGCGGGTGTGGTGTAATGAAGTCTCCGAGCTGCAGGGCGAGGTGTACACTAATACTCAGGCACCAGACTGATCAAAGAGAAAGATCCTATTCTGGTGATTTGGCCTCAGATTTTATAGCTGGGAGACAAATAACCACAATTGAGAGACACAGCAGGGAAGATTTATCACATCTTCTGACAGAAACGTATGTGTAGAGTACCAGGTGGTTGTCCAAAAATTCTGGATACAATGGTGAAAGGTGCAACACCTTTGAGACACACACACACAAACACACACTAGAGACCCACTCACACACACACTCGAGACACATACACACACTCGAGAGACAAACATTTATTTATTTATAAAATGTGTTACCAGGAAGTAAAACATTGAGAGTTACCGCTCGTTTTCACGAATGTCCTGGGCACAGCGTTATGATGACAGATACATGGTTACAGATACATAGTTCCATTAAGGGAAAAGGGTTATACATTATATACAAGACATTGCGTGCACAGTTAAAGATTATTATATTTCAAAAGCCGCCCCCCCTAGGCACATGCCTGTGTCAGCCGCCTGCTTTTTGCTGCCCTTCTGCTCCTTTGGCATCCCATCAAATGACACAGCGGACGTCACGAACGTGATGTCGCACTGTGGCGCGTTGCCATGGCAACGAGACGCCTTGTAACGCCACGTCCGTGGTGCCATTTGACGCTGGGATTCCAAAGGAGCAGAAGGGCAGCAGAAAGGAGGCGGCTGACACAGGCAAGTGCATTCCCATTAGGTCTGAGAGGCCCGAGAGTGCGACAAAAGCATGTGGGGGGGTTGACAATTTTTGCCGCCCCCACATTTTGCTGCCCTAGGTCCGGGCCTAATGGGTAATCTGACAATGCACACACATGCTCTAGAGACACACACACAGCTCTCTCTCTCGGCTCCATGCTACTTCCTCCTCTCCTTGGCCCCACCCTCAGGCTCCTGACACCTCCTCTTGATTGGCTTCATTATCCAGCAGCAGAACCTGTCAGGTCACTGTGTCCAGAGAGGTAATCCCGGACACATACATGTCCTGTATCAGCTCTGACTTTTTTACTGGACAGTGTCCAAATACAGTACAGTCCGGTTCAATACTGGACACCTGGCAACCGTAGAATAGGTTACCCTCCTGGTAGTGGTAGATCTTTCCTCTACAGAAGTAGAATCTACAAGTGTTCGCTGACATAAACCACAGGAGATTAATGTAAATTGCAGGCTTCTATTCAGAGGTTGTGGGTTCCAGCTGGTGTAGGAAGATAGCGACAAGAACATTGAGTGCCAGGAACCTTTGAACTATTTACAGTCTTTATTTAAGTACACAAACAGCATACATCTTCTCTAGAAAGGGAGACCCCGGACGTCTTACCTAGCAAGGGCACAACCCTCAAAATAGGGCAATTAACCGGAAAAGCCTTTTCCAGGGACTGGTATAGCCAAATTCTGCAGAAACATTGATAGGGCAATAATGATCGCCTCTTACCATTGACCCCAGCTTTGTCCATAGACCCAGTGATTCCTTGAGTTAGTACTCAGGCTACAGTAGCTGAAGTTGATCCTAACGCTAAACATAACATGTCATCATAAATACTCTCTCTACACCAGTCACCACAGAAAGTCCTAGTGGACAGAAGGGCAAAAAAAAAGTCCTAAATACAGAAGGGCAAATATCTCCATGTAGGTCTACTAAATATGCAAAGGATTTTTGCAATTCATTAGCCTATGTTTATTTCACCCATTGTGTTAATTTACAGTAGGTTGCCTTGATTATACCCACAAATGGTGTCACTAGACAAACAAAAGCAAAATTGTACTCAAGCTCTGTGATTTTTGTGTTTAGCACTTTAACACCTTCTGGATATCACAGCATCATGCATCAAAACTGGGGCAAAACTATGGCATCAGATTTATCAAGCAAGAAAATCCCACTGGTTTCCATGGGAATGGTTTTTCCTTAATAAATATAAAGTCTTTTTTTTGGCCCCAGTTTTGCAGTGATAAATAACACTCCCATCTATCAACATTTCCTTGGTGCCAAAACGAATGGAAACCTTGGGTGCAAAAAATGGCACCAGATCAATTAAAGAACAATAATAAATAATAACTTTATTTACATTGCGCTTTTCTCCCAGTGGGACTCAAAGCAGAAATAAAAGAATTCTATTACTTTCAGTGTTTAAAAAAAAAGAAGAAGATTAAAATAGATTAATTTTGGTAAACCTGTTTTTTTCCCCAAATTGCACTTAATGGGATAATGACCCTTAACACATCATACTGGCCCCTTACATTATGTGGTGATATTGCACTGTCCCTCACAAATATTGTGTTCACATACCTCTGGTGATTTAATAAGCTGGTAGAACAGTGCAATCTCAGGGCGGGTGTTATTGACCCCTTACAAGTCCACAGGTCATGATTGTGCCCAGGTCTTGTAGGTCCTGAAGGGGCACATCTCACTACATCGTACATCCTACATCCTTTGTATCTAAAGCCCTCTCCCACCTTAAACCTTTTTCACTGACTGCCCCACACCTCTGGAATGCCCTTCCCCTCAGTACCCGACTAGCACCCTCTCTATCCACCTTTAAGACCCACCTTAAGACACACTTGCTTAAAGAAGCATATGAATAGCACTGTGGATATTCTGAACACATGATACATAAAGCTTGGCCCCCTGCAGACGCACTTACCAGAACTCCCTCCTACTGTCTCTGTACGTTCTCCCTACCTAACAATTAGAATGTAAGCTCCTCGGGGCAGGGACTACTCTTCCTTAATGTTATGTTTGTCTAAAGCACTTATTCCCATGATCTGTTATTTATATTATCTGTTATTTATTTGATTACCACGTGTATTACTACTGTGACGCGCTATGTACATTAATGGCGCTATATAAATAAAGACATACAATACAATACAATACATGACCCGTGAGTGACCCACCTTTCCTCCACCCCCTTCTCCCCCAATAAGAGACACGGATACATCAAACAAGCCACACCATATTTTATTTATATATAAAAATGTGTTACCAGGAAGTAATACTTTGAGAGTTACCTCTCGCTTTCAAGTATGTCCTGGGAACAGAGTTATGATAACAATACATGGTTACATTAAAAGAACAGAGGTTGCCCTGTCAATTCACAGACATTTCATGGACAGATAGAGTTGGAAAATTGGGTACAGGGGATAAAAGGGCCGGTGAGTTTCAGATTGAAATAGAAAAGCTTTAACATCACCAAACATCAGCGAACAGCAGGAAACGGTTCATTGCCTTTAGCAGTTCCAAAGGCTGTCCGCCTTTGGGGTGACGCAGATGTACACTGAAGGGGTTCAGATTGAATGCAGCTGTGAATTCAACGTTCTTTGTCCTCTTGGCTCATTAACATTTCAGTGGGTGTGGTTGACGTTCCACCTAGTACAAGCAAATGTTAACCCTTAGTACACTGGTCCTGTGCAGGGGGGAGCAGCTCTTGGTGAACCCCATCAGGCGTCTGCCTTTGGGGCGACGCAGATGTACACTGAAGGGGTTCAGATTGAATGCAGCTGTGGGGTATGGGGTATAACAGCCACAGCTTTTATTAATTCCAACTTATAACCCTTGTGTAAACCCCGTGAACCAGACAGTGACGACTGTCCGTGGCTGTGTCCAGCCCACACATCTGCAGGGCTCGTGCCCCCCTTCTGGCTGGATAACCGGCTCAGCTACCATGGTAATATATGCCAAACAGGTCTTATGCCATCTGCCCGAAACAACCCAGCGCATTAGCCAAGCATCTGCCCTAAAACACAGTCTGGCACCCACAGAAACCCCTGCCAGCTATGACAAATAAACATGAAACAAAACCCCAAAATCACTTACTTCACTTTAAAATATTTTTTTAATTTTATTTATATAACTTATATAAACCCCCCCCCCCCTCCAACACATATTAAAAACCCATAATGACGCCCCAACGGGACACTATTGGTGCCAACCAAAAACAGGGAGGGTCATGGGCCGCCCACTCCCCAGGGCTCATGGATAACTCCCACAGATCTCTTTTAGCATTTAGAAGCGGGTAACCCCTAGCTTAAACCCCTCAATCCCTTACCATAACCTGTTAACCCCTTACCCTAAAACCCCTTACAGTAACCCGTTAACCCCTACCCTAAGACCACTAACCTTATCACCTTACCCTAATACCCAATCGGACCGCTAACCCTAAAATCCTTAACCCGTTAACTCCTTGCCCAAAAACCCCTAAAGTTAACCCCAAATACTTACAGTAGTACCTATAACCACTTACTTCGTTGTGGATGTATGGCAGCTAGCTGTCCCCTGCGGCTGATCGGCTCTCGTCCCAGGTCCCCTCCCTGCCAGCTCCTTACCCACTCCGGTCGGGCGCCACTCCACTCCTCCACGGCACATGCCGCCTCCGCCCACACGCTGCAGGGGCGCGCACGCGGGAGTGTTACAGGTCGTGTGCGCACCCGTCCTCTTCTACACTCCTCCTGCAGCCTTTGCTCCAGCTCCCATCAGCTGGAGGCTATTTCCACTAAGAAACACCACACCCGGCATCTAAATCTATCCCTGGGACCGCTCAGTCAAGCCCCCGCTCCGCCTCTTGCTCCCATTGGCTCTCCCACATATATAGTTCCTTTCTGCCCTCTCCTTCCTCGCTCTGCATAGTTTTCCTGTGGCTCTTGTAGTATGGAGGTCTATGCCTGGCTCTCTTGTGTATTGCAGCTCTCGCTCCAGTCCCTGCCCTTGTTTGATACCCTTGGATTTGACCTTGGCTCTCGTTAGACTTCGTGTAGCTCGCTACTCCCTGGACTCGGCTTTGGACCTCACTACGCTGCTCTCTCCTGCCCTTGACCTACGGCTTTCGGATCTCTACCTTCGGACCTCTGGCGCCCCGGACGCGGCAAGTATCAGGCTAACCCTTTCTCACCAGACCTGGCAACGCATCATACCACACTGGGCACGCCCTCACTGCTGTGGGTGCGTGTTATACCCTTACCCACCTCAGTACTGGGGACTGGCCAGGTCTGCGGGCAGTCAAGCGTTACAGGGTTTAACTAAATGACCCTTATTTATGAGAATAATAACATTTAAGTATTTAACTATGTATTTTGTTACATTGGACGTAGCATTGGGTATCTTTTTCTTTTGTTGTATACATTTAGCCACGCTCAGTAGCACTCCTTTTGACACAATCATATATATATATGATGTGGTGGGTTCTGGTTTTAGAGCTGGCTGGAATTGTGTTTACATACCTATTTATACATGCACACACTTACTTACCCAGGCACATACACAACTTCACCGGCAAGATGCACAGAACCCTAATGGAACCTGTTCCTCAGGGCACACTGACATCTATTGCTCTGCTTGCAGGAACAAAGCATGAGGCAGCTCTGAATCAAGCCAGTGATGGCAGACAGCCTGACCTTTCTGCTTCTAACTAAGGCTCTTATTCACAAAGCTCCAATTCTAGTCAATGACAGTTTCTGCTGCTTGGCTGCTTCTCACCTTATTGAATACGAGCTTAAGTCCGACTCCTGTGTCCGTGTTCCACTATGTTACATTTCTACTAGGCCTTATAAGCTGAACCCCACTATTTTGACCTTTGACCTAGTTTCCAAAATGTCAATAGATTTCTCACTCCCCGCCCCCCCCCCCCCCCTCCGACTTCATTTCTGGGTTAAAACAATATGGCAACTGGAGTCAGCCTCACTCCAGCGGCCAATAGATAGCCACCTTGTCATCAGGGCATGATGTTAAGGCTTTCTTTTGGGTGACCCTGGTGGCTGTACAATAATGATTGTTTATGGATAAAAAGGTAGAAATATTGCAGGGTCACTGAAAGTAAACACACAGAAACCGAGTAAGCTCATATAAACCCCCAAATTACCATAAAATATATATATATATATATATGAATATAAGTGTCAAAAGCAGTGCTACTGAGCGTGGCACTGTATACTACTGTAACCCATATCCCCCCCCCCCCCAATCGCAGATAGGGTGTAGGTGAGGGGATCTATATGCATTACCCAGCATGGTGCTTTACCTGTTAGGCTCACAGGAGGCCTAAGCCTCCGCCACGGAGAGCCTGGGGCACGTATGACAATATGAATAACCTCGTACTTGGTGCAGCGCCTCCACCTGCGATGACTCCCACCAGAGGGGGAGTGGTTCCTCGCAGGAAAACTATACTGTATATATCACTCCACACACCGTATGTAAAACAACCGATGACTTTACTGTATAGCATATGCACATATATCAACAGGTGTCCCTCCCTAGAGGAGACACTATCTACTGCATCTCGCAGGACGCTAACTCCCCTCCTCCACCGGATGATCCCACCCCGTGTCCAGTAACCCCACACAGTATTACCCCACCCTCAAGTGAGATAGATATGTGTGACTGCGCAGCCACTTTGTCCCGTGTGAATATGATATGACTCGTTGGTGCACTTGTTGATTACCTGCCGGGCACTCCGGTGCCCGGGCCTGCCAAGGAACTTCACAAAGGATCCTGATGCCGACTGAATGCAGGAACCACCGTCCGGGGCGATCCCACCCGGATGGCTGCTGCAGCGACAGTGAAGGTCTGAGCGCAAACCTCGCGGCGTCCGCTGGGTCCCTAACTGGCTCTGGATAGTAAGGGGCAGGGTCCCTAACCTGGGGCCTGTCCCTGACACAACTCACACTACTGGGTGACTCAGGACTATCTGGGGCCTTGGGGGCTGCTGGCCTAGTGCAGGGAGTCACCGACTCCTGCACCCCACCTCCTTCCCCTAGCTTCTCCTGGCGCCAACTGCTCCTCTCCTCAAAACCCAGCGAAATGTATCTCTTCCCCTTGCAGGGCAATCCTCCAGCCCTATTGGCCGTGCTGAGGCACCTGGTGCCTTCCACCCTTAGCCTCCTGGGAATTGTAGTCCCGTGGAGGCTATTCCTATATTGGGGCCGCGTGCACGATTCTACTGCGCAACCACAATGGCAGCCCCCGCTAGTCGGGTGCGCCGCCGAGCCTCCTAAGGCTCGGACCGCGCCCTGCTCCAGCCCCCACCTTTGGAATCAGGCGGCGACCGCGCTGCCACAAAGGAGGGGGGTCTCTAGGAGCCGCCGGGGGACCGGGGATACACTACAAAAAACAAAACATAAAGGGAGCCCAGAGCTACATCCAATATGACAAAAATACAGTGAAATACCTATATATATATATATATATATATGCAGGCAGTCCTCGTTTTACAACGCTTCGTTTTACAACGAATGGCTTATCCAACGCTATACAATGCATACCTATGTTCATTTTTACAACGCCAAAACGGCTTATCCAACGCTCTTACGACGCTTTGCAAAGTTGTTTATGTGTATATAATAGATATATAATACTATATTATACTATATAACATATTATATTTTTATATTATATTATATATTATGTAATATTATATATATATATTATACAGTATATACACTATATAATTTATGTGTGTGGTGCATATCTTATTGTCTGCGTAAAATATTTTGTGTATTTTAGCATTAAAAATGCCTTCAGGAACGGAACCTTTCATTTAAACAGTGTTCCTATGGGAAAACGTGTTTCGCTTTACAACGTCATTTTGAGTAACGCATTGTGTCGGATAACCGAGAACTGCCTGTATCTTGAAAAAAGGGTAATTACTGAAAGTAATGCAGTTCAGATCCTCGGGCCTCGCACACACTCACCTAAAAATATATGTGATTCAGTGGATTTCTGCTTGTTTTTATTGGAAAAGACCGTGAAAGCCCATGTGCAGCGCTCAAGGACTGCAGACTGAAATTCCATTTTCACTACCCCTTTAGATTATAATGCAAATTATAAGTAATGCAAGTTGTTTGGCAAAAACTCCACATCTTCATAATTTGACGATAAAAATCAGACTCCGCTTCACAGTGGGTAAGTTGGACTTCAGGATGAAATGTTAATTAAAGCTTAAGCGTGCATAAATAAAGATTGATGACTTCCTGCCACGGGCCTCCTGCCAACACCTGTTACTCTTGCTGTGGAATGAATATGAGTTCTGCATTTAAATTGAATTCTAAAGTTGCCTTTAAGGTCACAGCGCTCTGGCCTTGTAGAGTAACACGCTTTCCTGGAAGTCTGCAAGCTAACAAAACGACTGGTTCCACGGTTGACCCTAAACGGTGTACAAATCACATTAACAGCCTGTTACCCTGTTTAATGTTCGCTATCCGACCTGTAGGCACCATGTACTCAAAACATACGAAAGATGCTTGAGTCAGATGTTTAATTAAAACGAGAACAGCAGGAAAGGTATGAAGGGGATAGAGTAAGCGACAAGAGGATATTCTACTAACTAAGATTTGTCAAACGTGATGACAAATTAAAGGATGTATTAGCCCAGAAAAGCTAAAACTTAATTAAGAATGTTCAATGCACACAGGAGGTACTATGCGTTTTTGACATGGGGTACTGTGTATAAATTGGTAAAATCCAGAGAATTTCGCAAATAACCTTCCAATCTTTTGGACGGTGTCCACAATAGGATCCTTCGTCTTTCCTGGAGGGGGCAATGATCCGAATGGACTATGTCAAGAAAGCCGACGCGGAAGAAAGGATGGGTGCTGTGTCTCTGCCAGGAAGAGAGTTACAGCAACAGAGCAACATTTTCTATTTCAAAAAGGATACACAATTACAGTCATTTGAATATTTGTTGAAGAACCCAAGCAGTCCCTGTGAGGGTAAGGGCGGCCTGGCCAGAACATTAAAGTTTAAGCCCGGCAGTAGCCCCTATCTGTCAAGATGGAGGCCTAGGTCACAGGCTTAAAGACCATCTTATTGCAGCCCAAATGGCTGGCCAGTGTATTTCTGTGTATCCCCTCTAAAACCCTTTATTCCCCTATGCATATGTAATGTAATGCATTCGTATGACTTCTTTATGTGCTGGGCTGGTAATTCACCTGGCCAGCGAGCACACAATGGAATCTGGGTCTTCTTTCCACAGGTGGGGCTGTGCCAGGTGCTTGGGATCCTGGAAGAGTGGGTATGGGTGTTTATTTAGGTCTGGGGATCCTGGACTACAAAAGTGGAGCCATTGTTAATACCAAACCCTAGGGCATCTACTGCTGCAGGAGGTATCAGGCTTAAACTGGAAACTGAGGCCTGTGTCCTAGCGCCAACCGACTCAGTTCCCATTGGTCAGTTTGAATTGCCCACTCTCCTTAAGCCCACCTCTGTGGGCTGTCCTAAAGCACTGTCACCTCTCACAGCCCTGATTGTCCCATCACAGACGAGCACTCGATCTGTAATTAGCCGACGTAGCATTAGTGCACTGATTGGTCGACACTCGGTACTCCATGGTTTCAGATGGAGGCTGGGATATTATGTAAACCTCTGCCAATCACAGTTAGTCACATTAGATCCAGACTCACAGCTGGTAGGCCGTTGGTGTGGTACTCTAAGATATTTAAAACATACTGGACACCTAACAAGCTCCTATTGAACCCCCAAAATAACCACAACATATATATAAGCATATGAGTGTCACAGAGGAGTGCTACTGAGCATAGCAATATATATTTAAAACCAGAGACAGAACATAAAACACAGACAGAGCTCAGTGCACATCCAGTGAAACTCATACACGGTACAGTGCCTAAATATATATGTATAAATATCTATTAAATAAAATGGTCTTTTAGTTTAACATTTTTGGCCAAAATTGTTGTAAGCCCCTGAGCCACTGCACGGCAGACCACATTTCCAGGGGTCTGTGTCTGTGTTTTATGTTCTGTCTCTGGTTTTAAACTCTAAGATATTTGCCAGAGACACACAGTTCCAAAACGAGGCTCGGTTCCATACAGGAAACGAGCGAGACTTTGAACTTGCTAGGATGTACCTAGCATCCCTACATTACCTGTAACGGTATGTTATGGAATAGAGCTTTTTAACACTACTGTGGTACCCAGAGTCTCTCGGTGTGTGGAAGACATCTTGGTTAAGCCTACCGAAGTGACGCCCAACACCTACAGTAGCGAGTTAGGATCCCCCCCCCCTCCCATAACCCCTGTTTTGCTGAGTGTAACCCTGGTGTTTATTGTGTCGCTCCTGTTGGTTCCGGCTGAAATACAGTAAACGTGTTTTCTTTAACTCCTTTGTTCTGTCTGGTGTTTGCAATGCCATGTAAATAGTCCTTGTCTCGCGTGACAGTCATATTGACACGATTTTTTTTTTTTTTGCATTCATTCATACTAGTGGCCAACGTATAAAACTTGTTGAGTTTTATTTTTACATTAAATGGTGATTAGAGGTTAACACCACATTAGACCTGGGGACTTATATGACTCAAAGAGAAATTAAAACTGTACCACTTATAGGACTTAAATACATACAATTTTAATGTTGCCCCATTAGCTCCTTCACTAACGGATTGAAAAAAACCACTCCACAAATCTTCCACTGTTACAAGCTGAACAAGTTCAGCACAAAGCTTCTTGATGCATTGACACAAATGGCAGCAATATTAAACATGTGCTTAGTATTTACTTGACGTTACAATGATGCCAAGTGAACTAATGGACCAATGTGTCAATTAGTCTCTATTAACTCCTTATCTAAGTGTACTTAATTATGTGATCCTGCTGGGCACTGTGTCTGGCCCCAGTGTTGATTTGCCATGGGGTAAAGTCTGCCTTGTATGCTAAGTGATTAATTAGATACTCCAGCCAGACAAAAGAAAAAGACTGAGGCCCATATTCACTAAGTGGTAATTTTCCAAAAGAAAACTTCTGATTCTGAGGATATCTTACAGCCCATTTAAGTTAATGGGCCCAAATGCAGCGTTACGCCAGAAGAAATCTTACAACCCATTCACTGCTTGGGAAATATGGCCCCAAATGTGTTTCCATTAGAGTTCCACGTTTTATTGTATAATTAAATTAACTTGCAATACCAAAGACCAATACAATATGTGAACAGGAGCATATGTTTGTATGGGAGTGAATGTGGTTTACTGGAATATGACTCTGTGTTCAGGCAGAGAGTAAAATGCATATTGTATTGTAACCCAAAGAATAGCTCAGACCATCCATCCCTGTACAAGCGAAGGTAGGATAGAAGAACTGAGACATCCGGCTTGGAAGACACAGATTACTAAACAGAATGCCATGGCCAGGAAAGACATTACGATGGAGGCAAGAACAAGGAATGGAATTGAAAGTAGCCATTGTGCTTTTGAGTGATGAATAATGAACTCCAGATTGATAGATTAACATGGACAGTACGTAAGGACTTGATGGCAGAGAAGCAGCTTGGTTTACAATTGTGAATATTGCACTCTGTAAGTAATCAATTCTATTATTTGGGTTTAATACAATTATTCAATCTATACCATCCAAGTGAATAATAACTGAACATAGCACATTAATATAAATCATATAACATGTAGCCCGGTCCTCCCTCTAGCCCTCCTCACCTCCGCTGCAGCGGGGAACCTGTTGGGCAGTCAGAGAGGTTGTAGGGGCAACCCGGTCACCGGAGCGCCTCGGCGGGTAGCCAGTAAGGGCACCGCCATTTTGTTTGTGCTCATGCATGCGCAGAAAAGGTTCTCGCAGGCGCAGATGGTAGCTAGAGTTGCGGCGGCCATCTTGCTACTCCTCGCGCATGTGCAGTACATCAGGAACAGCGGCCATTACACCCAAGGACTTCACGGGGGACTAAAAGCCCCATAAGGCATAGGGGTTGAATGTCACATGCAGGTGCACAGCCAATAGGGCTGCAGGATTCTCCTGCCAGTGAGATAGATACAATTGGCGCGCCTGGACCACGCTGGGTAGTCGGGACAGGATGCAGAGGAGAGAGAGTCCCAGGTGCATTTGGCCCTGGGACTAGGCCAGCTTTCCCCTGTAGGCCCAAGTTAGTCCCCAACTCACAGTAGACACTTGCAGCTGTATAGGGAAGTCAATTAGGGCTTCTTTCTATTACCGCTGTATAGGGAAGCCCATAAGTAGGGACATTTTCCCTGTATTGTGTAGTGCCAGGGCCACAGTGTCTACGCCATGCTGTGACAGTTAACCTGCGGTCTGGGACCAGATCCAGATGAACATCACCATAGACTATTTTACAAGGGCACACTCCGTCGGCAAAACCCTCCAGAGGCATCCGCCTACGGATCAGCGCAGCAGAGGATCCTGCTGATCATGGCACAGACCCACGTCCCGGATCCACGGATTCAGCTGCTCAGTTAACCTGGTCTGGACTGAGACCAGGGAGGTATTCTCTTCTCAACGTGCACCAACGGCCATACACACTGTGGGAAGCGCTATCCTACACACGCTCTTTGGGGAGGGTCTAGTCTGTGGACACTAAGGGGTTAAGTGCCCAGGCACTCCAGTACTTTGGGGGCTCCATCCAGGAGGTGTTACTGTGGGGGGGTCTTGCAAGGCCTTGTTATTCCTGTGTTGTGGATTGCATGTCAGTAAATACTGTTGATATATAACCGTGTGTAATTACTGTTTATATTGGTTCTCGTAAGGAGCTTATCCCATCACGTTGGGATCCCTTGCAGGAGGAGGCACTGCACCGAGACGAATCATATCACCCCAGGCACCCAGAGGCGGAGGCTCAGGCCTCCTGGTTGCCGACAGGTGATAGCAGCATTGGTAGCTCCTCCCCAGGTTCGGGGGAACAAGGGCTACAAACATAACACCTAATGCCCCTAGATGTAAGGTTCAAGTGTTACAACATGTAAATAATACAACTACTTCACTGGGTGAACAGAGGAACACCCATCCTACTAAGTGGGCAGCTATGCCATAAAACACTGGGATGCCCATTTAATTGAAAGGCATTGAAGGGCATTATGGCTTGGCACAGTTTTGTAAATTAGGGCCTCAGGATAGGATTGATGACAACATTGAGGGTTGGATTCACAGTGCTTGTTAGAGCTTGTTGCATAAAACTGATCTGTGACCTGACCAGACAGAAGCACAACGTAGAGGTTAAATAGCTTTATGTATATACCTGCAGGACTCTATGTATCAAAAGGCAAATTCCAGCGCAAAGTCGTTATTTTGTTGCAACCCGCGCTAAAATATACCTGCGGCAGACTACATCTAGTAATCTTACTTGTGCCATTGTCGGCGACATGTGCGCCTGTCTGCGACGGCATGAGGGTTAGACGGGCAAGTGGTAGAGTTCGGGTGGGGTTATGTGTGCATATTGGCACAATATGTATTAAGAAATGTGCGACTTCCACAACTTTTGTTCATGGTTTCCTGCGTTGGTTTTTGACGTTGGTCTTCTGCATTGGTTATCTGCGTTATTTTTTGGCGTTGGTCTTCTGCATTGTTTTTTGGCTTTGTTTTTTGGCGTTGGTTGTCTGCATTAGTTTTCTGCGTTGGGTTTTCTTCTGGCATTGGTTTTGGCTTGTTTTTTGGCGTTGGTTGTCTGCATTAGTTTTCTGCGTTGGTTTTCTGCGTTGGTTTTCTGCATTGGTTTTTGGCATTGTTTTTTTGGCGTTGGTTGTCTGCATTAGTTTTCTGCGTTGGTTTTCTGCGTTGGTTTTCTGCATTGTTTTTTGGCTTTGTTTTTTGGCGTTGGTTGTCTGCATTAGTTTTCTGCGTTGGTTTTCTGCGTTGGTTTTCTGCATTGGTTTTTGGCATTGGTTTTTGGCGTTGGTTGTCTGCATTAGTTTTCTGCGTTGGTTTTCTGCGTTGGTTTTCTGCATTGGTTTTTGGCATTGTTTTTTGGCGTTGGTTGTCGGCATTAGTTTTCTGCGTTGGTTTTCTGCGTTGGTTTTCTGCGTTGGTTTTCTGCATTGGTTTTCTGCATTGGTTTTGGCGTTGATTTTTGGCGTTGTTTTTTTGCATTGGTTTTTGGCGTTAGTTTTCAGCGTTGGTTTCCTGCATTGGTTTTCTGCATTGGTTTTCGGCATTGGTTTTCTGCATTGGTTTTTGGCGTTGGTTTCCTGCATTGTTTTTCTGCATGGTTTTCTGCATTGGTTTCCTGCATTGGTTTTCGGCATTGGTTTTCTGCATTGGTTTTCGGCGTTGGTTTTCTGTGTTGGTTTTCTCTGTCACTTAAAGCTGGCGTAATCTTTTTATTAGCGCAGCATACGCCAAAATTTATAACAGTAGAATACACTTAATAAATATGTCATATTTCAAACAACGCCCCCTTTTTTTTGCACAACTGCGTCAGCGCTCACTTACCTTTTGATACATAAAGCCCAATGAGTTGTATAGAAATAAGATAGTAGCATCTTAAAGCAACAGTCCAAGCTGTTGTTTATTTTAGTTTTTATTTACTTTTTTTCAGTTTACTATGTACATCACTACAATCCACACAATGATAAGTAAATAGTTAAATTGCCGACCAATCCGTTCTCCTGTGATCGATCGGCGAAGATTGGGCTCGGTGGTTCACTAAATGGTTGTCAGTGCAGCAGAAGAGGACCAAAGACGGAAAAAAAGGTAGCGCTAATCTAAAAAGGGAGAGGTCCGCAGCCTGTGATATAACTCTGACCCCCCAGGTCAGATATAGAACTAGAAGACACGTTATATCTGTGGCGCTGGGTCGTACATATATGCAAAAGTATTACAATGGTATCAATTGGCGCAATGGCGCTAAACAATTTTTAAGATAAATGATTAAATATATAATTAATATCAACCAGATGGTGATAAGATAATTCATTGATGATCTCACAGACGGTGATCAACATGAAAGGAAAAAGACAAACATAGTGTAATACTGTAAAACACTAACCAACAACACAACAAAAACTAACAATGTTGCTGAAACACACAGTGGACTAAAAAATGTAAAAGGATATATTTAATATGCTATAAAAACTTCCATAAAACATATGACACAATAAACAAAGTGAAGGTCCCAACGATATCTGGCCGGATTGCCCGCTTACCGGAGCCAGAAGGTAAAAGGCAGTGGATATTTTAGAGAGTATCCCCTCTCACAGTAGCTGGCACAGCTCCCACACCTTCCTCGGCGTCTGCCACGTGTTAGACGTTCATCCCACGCTGTCGCAGGGGCAGGGAACGCTGGCTGAATGTACTGCTTCTTCCTTAGCAGTTGGAGCATGGCAAAGCGCCCGGCACAGGGCAGATGGAGCCGCAGATTCTCCTGCTCCTTGCGGTCGCGTACAGGCAAATGGCGGCAAATTCAAAAGATGCTTTCAGGGGAGCAGCCACAACGGCAGAGTAAGCAGTGGATATCGGCAGCAGATGGCAAACGCAGAGATATCAGGGACCACCCTGCGCGTTTCGGAGACTGCGCTTCTCCTTCCTCAGGGTGAAAAATATATATATATTTTTCACCCCTGAGGAAGGAAGCGCAGTCTTCCAAAACGCGTAGGGTGGTCCCTGATATCTCTGCGTTGCCATCTGCTGCCGATATCCACTGCTTACTCTGCCGTGTGGCTGCTCCCCTGAAAGCATCTTTTGAATTTGCCGCCATTTGCCTGTACGCGACCGCAAGTGAGCAGGAGAATCTGCGGCTCCATCTGCCCTGTGCCGGGCGCTTCTGCGCATGCTCCAACTGCTAAGGACAGAAGCGTACATTCACCACGCGTTCCCTGCCCCTGCGACAGCGTGGATGACACGTCTAACACGTGGCAGACGCCAGAGGAAGGTGTGGGACTGTGCCAGCTACTGTGAGAGGGATACTCTCTAAAATATCCACTGCCTTTTACCTTCTTGGCCCGGTAAGCGGGCAATCCGCCAGATATCGTTTGGGACCTTCACTTTGTCATTATTGTGTCATATGTTTTATGAAGTTTTTATAGCATATTAAATATATCCTTTTACATTTTTTAGTCCACTGTGTGTTTCAGCAACATTGTTAGTTTTTTGTTTGTTTGTTGGTTTAGTGTTTTACAGTATTACACTATGTTTGTCTTTTTCTCTTTCCATGTTTGATCACCGTCTGCTGAGATCATCAATGAATTATCTTATCACCATCTGGTTGTATATTTAATTATATATTTAATCATTTATCTTAAAAATTGTTTAGCGCCATTGCGCCAATTGATACCATTGTAATACTTTTGCATATATGTACTCGACCCAGCGCCACAGATATAACGTGTCTTCTAGAAGAGGACCAAAGATGCAAAGTTCTGCGGGGAAGATCATGTGACCAGGCAGTCACTAGATACAATTGGTGCACTTCTAGAGAGAGGGCAGGGCTCAAAAAGGGGTGTGCAAGAGCCTGTTTCAGAAGAGGAAGGGGATGTGATTTTCTTAATGGTTGCTATAGAAAAAAAGGCACTTTACATTATAGTACATACAAAATGTAATTCAGGGTTGTTTTAAATAAAAAAAAATGCTAAAAATATTTTCTCATAGTACAGAACTGGTTTATTAAAAAAAAAACACACATGTAGGATATTGGTTGGTCTGCAGCTTTAAGACTTTGAAGTCTGTGGCTATGATGAATCAGTTTGTGCAAAATAATCAGGGCCAATATTTACACAGAATGGATCCTCTAAGCATCTTCTCTGCTATGTACAGAGGGTAAATACTGTACTGGCAATAATTTGATATCAGCATTCCTATTTATACCCAAGAGATAATGGTGCCAATGAAAACATGTATTTACTTAAATACTTTCTCTCAAACTGGACATGCAAAGCAATGGAATTATTTTGGTGCACAGTGAGTTACATTTGGTAACCGTCTTTACCCCCGAGTTTAATTCAGTGCTAGAAATCAATAAATGCGTAATAGTTGAGTGATCAGGAACAGAAAAAATACACAGAGCGTACCAGAGATAAGTATGGACATATGTATTACAAATATGAAAAAAACATATGAACACTTACAATTGGGTTTGTAAACGCAGATGAGCAGCTGATCGCCAGGTGGAAAAAATGCCAGGGAAAGTTTATCAGTGTCCTACACCACAGTGCCCCGCACATCGGGGCAAAGCCTGTGTCTCCAAGAAGATGTCTGACACTTTTTGGTGAGTTAAATCCACCGGGTCTCAGTCAGTTCAGCTTGCTGTGCAGGCAAGTGGTGCACAGAGAATGATATTTACTGTACGCAATGTTACGCAATGTGACCGCTACGCATTTCGCACAGGCTGTGCTTCATCAGGAGTCACGTTTACAGCGTGGTGTCCAACTTTAAATACCCCCCATCCAATCAGAAATCAACACATATAACATTCATAATACACATCAATATGGTGATGTTGTCACCCTGTCCCTCTGCTGTGTCTGTCTCTGCCCCTCTGCAGTGTGTTGTGTGTCTCTGCCCCTCTGTTCTGTGTTTCTCTCTCTCAAGTCCAGATGTGCCACCTTCCTCTGCCATCTCTGATACGATATGGCAGCAGGGGAAGGGAGAAGCCGTGAGATCCAAGACCATAGTGGGAATCCAAAACATTTCAGTTTAAATTTGGCGCTGGCACGACAGAGCTTCTGGTTCAGATTAATTTGAGTTACAAGAAGTCCCGGAACTTGGATTTGTGGGGGTAGGGAGGAGATTAAGGAAATTCTGAACCACGTGACAATATGATTATCTTCTAATAATATGCCCATTACATACCGTTCTATCATTCAAGATTGATGAAGTGGTCCCAATTTGCTGTATAAACACTTTCGCGTTCAAGAAAGGCTGAAATAATTAGCAAATTTTCCAGAAATTTACCACATTCGATAATATCACTGAAATTCCTGCGTGTGACCCTCCTTATGGTGTAAGGTCAGATTATTTCAACTGGCTTTCAGGTGGGGGAGGGGGTGATGAAATTTTTGGATCACAAAGTGGGGCATGTGCTTAGAGATGCGCGATTGTATTTCGCGAAAGCAGGCGAAACTGGCAGATATTTAATTGCAAATTAGGAAAAGGGTCATACCAGCTCAACCTAAGTGTTCATTAATAGGGGGAGGTGGCGGTGCATGGGAAGTAGAGATATATATTTTCAAAATGATCCAGAGGCGATCATAAAAGACATCCCTATTTTCAAAATGATCCAGAGGCGATCAAAAAAGACATGTTTGGGGATGTCTTTTATGATCGCCTCTGGATCATTTTGAAAATAGATATTTAATTGCAAAAGATTTCACGAAGCAAGTTTGGAGACATTTGCACAACTTTCGTCCAATGTGCATTGGAAATTCCAACACAGAAGCAAATGTCAGCAGGTCACGGAATCCTGGCGACAATGTTGCATTCCTGAGCCAATGTGAAATGAAGGTGGGAAAAAATCATGAAAATATTTGCGATGTTTAGACTTTCATAAATGTAGAAATGCAAATGTTTCACATTAATCTTAATATGTTCCCTCTGTCCTGTGCCCGTGTGGATTACTCTGCAGACATCACAAAGTTAATTATACAGCTGAACATAGTAATTTCCGAAAAGGACATTGCGAATTTTAGATGTACTGTACATTAAAGTGACATAAGTGACATCATAAACGCAAAAGGAAAATAGCATGGTCCTATTAAACCAGCTTCCCATGCTTGCCCTGGGACATATTTAAGTTATGATAATGCTGGCCAATTTAACCTAATCAGATAATAAGCACTTCTAGGAAGGGATTAATTATATATGTATTATAAAATGTATAACTTGACATGTTCAAAAAGTACCATGTACAGTACAAACCAGATCATATATATATAATGTGGTTTGTATCTGGTTGATAATGGTAATGATCTGGTTTGTATATATATATATATATATATATATATATATATATACATATATATATATATATAAATAAAGCAGAAAATAGCTGTGTTAGTCCAGTTGCGATAGTGCAGAATAAATGAGTTCTTCAGTATTGCTGACCTGAGGAAGAGAGGAGAATTCTCGAAAGCTTGTCCTATGACTTAACTTGTTAGTCCAATAAAAAAGGTATCACCTAATACTGAAGAACTCATTTATTCTGCACTATATATTTATATATATATATAGATGTATCTGTACCGTGTTAGCCGAGCTTTAATAATCAAAAATGAATAGACGATACCGTTCTGTGGCTAACGAAAATGCTTTCATTTGTGCGAGCTTTCGAAATGCACTGATGTCTTCTTCCGGCGATGGTACATTGAATAAAACAGGGTTAAACTTACAAACAGTGCATATACTGTAGGAATGTTATCTGTGACTGAAACCTAACACCCCCCTGTGTAGTATGCAATTCATGACAACATAAATGTAGTATTTGATTTAATCGCATACTACACAGGGGGGTGTTAGGTTTCAGTCACAGATAACATTCCTACAGTATTTATTTATTTATAAAATGTTTTACCAGGAAGTAATACATTGAGAGTTACCTCTCGTTTTCAAGTATGTCCTGGGCACAGAGTTAAGACAAATAATACAGTTACATAAATGAACAGGGTATACATTATATACAAGCCATTGCATGCACAGTTAAAAATATATATATATTATAAGCGAATGAAACGGTTACAGACCAGATTAAAATGTGAGACAGCCTTAGATTTGAAAGAACTTAAACTGGTGGTTGATGTGAGAGTCTCTGGTAGGTTGTTCCAGTTTTGGGGTGCATGGTAAGAGAAGGAGGAACGGCCGGATACTTTGTTGAGCCTTGGGACCATGAACAGTCTTTTGGAGTCTGATCTCAGGTGATAAGTGCTGCATGTGGTAGGGGTGAGGAGCTTGTTCAGATAGCTGAGTAGCCTGCCCATAAAGAATATAAAGGCAAGACAGGAAAGGTGAATTTTGCGCCTAGACTCTAGTGATGACCAATCTAGTTCTTTGAGCATTTTGCAGTGATGTGTGTTATAGTTGCATTGGAGAACAAAATGACAAATTGAATTGTAGAGGGTGTCAGGTTTGCTAAGGTGTGTTTGTGGTGCCGTGCCATATTCTATGTCTCCATAATCAATAATTGGCATTAGCATCTGCTGTGCGATACGCTTTCTGACCAGGAGACTTAGGGAGGATTTGTTCCTGTAAAGTACCCCTAGTTTGGCATAGGTCTTGGTTGTCAGGGTATCAATGTGCATTCCGAATGTTAAGTGGGAGTCAAACCATAAGCCCAGGTATTTAAAACTAGTGACATGGGTTAGGGTGGTGTTAGCGTTTGTTCTAATCAGGAGCTCAGTCGCTGGAAACTTTAAAAATTTAGTCTTGCAGTATATGCACTGTTTGTAAGTTTAACCCTGCTTTATTCAATGTACCATCGCCGGAAGAAGAGATCAATGTATTCAAAAGGCTCATACCTCTAAAGCATTTCGTTAGCACAGAACGGTATTGGCTTAATGTTGATAAATAGATTAATATAATAATAGATATATCTGGATATATAATTATAATATATAGATATATATATATATCTAATATAATATATATATAGATATATTTATCATATTATCTCTGGATCTGGCACACTGACTGAGAATATTTCTGGCTGGGTGGAAGGCATTCTAAAACCACTTGATAGGAACACACCCAACTCTATCCAGGACACCTCTGACCTGCTTAACAAACTTAATGCCATTGGCCCGCTCCCAACAGGAACACTACTAGCAACCATGGATGTAGAGTCACTTTACACTAACATCCCCCACAAAGATGGGATTTCAGCCTGCCAATACTTTCTGGGACCGCAGGAGCCACTCGCAGAGATAGTGACTAAATGCATTGAATTTATTCTGACCCATAACTACTTCACATTTGGAAATGTCACATACCTCCAGACAACCGGGACCTCTATGGGCACTCGGATGGCGCCATAGTATGCCAATCTGTTCTGCGCAAAACTGGAAAGTGACTTTCTTTCCTCTTGTCACTTGAAACCCCTTACATACCTTCGCTACATTGATTACATCCTCCTGATTTGGACCTCTGGTGAACAGGAACTCCTACAGTTCCATGAGAACTTCAATACGTTCCACCCGACCATCAACGTCAAACTCACCCATTCCCCAGACGAAGTATACTTCCTAGACACCACCATTACTATAAAGAACAACCAATTACAGACTTCTATATACCGCAAACCTACAGACAGAGACAGCTATTTGACGGATAACAGCTTCCACCCGACTCACACTAAGCATGCAACCATCTACAGTCAAGCCATATACGATATAACCGGATATGCTCCGACACAGCAGACAGAGGCCAGCGGATTACAGCCTTGAGATCGTATTTCATAAACCGTGGATATAACCACAGAATTGTAGACCAGTAAATCCGCAAAATCACCAGAATACCAAGAAGTGATCTCCATGAATACAGACAGAAAGAAACAAGCGACAGGGTACCTTTGGTGGTCATATATAGCCCACACCTAGAAGCCCTACGCAAGATCGTCAATGAACTACAGCCCATTCTCCAGGAAGATACAAGACTGCAACAGGTCCTCCCTGAAACACCCTTATTATTATACCCTTATTATCATACAGACAACCCTCAAGAAAATGATGGTGAGGAGTAAAGTATTCAATAGTACAACTGAATGTGGGAAAAGACCATGCCAGGATGCAAGATGCAACCTGCGCAATACTCCACATAGCGGGCACAATACAAATACCACACAGGAATCTGGAGTACAAAATCAGAGGAAGGTTTACCTGTTCCTCCAGCAATGTCATGTACCTCATCATGTGCATGAAATGCCCAGGGGGCTGCTACTACATAGGTGAGACAGGACAAGGGCTAAACAAGAGAATGAATCTGCATCGCCACAGCATCACACGCTGAACAAGAGACAGTCCTGTCAGCGAATATTTCTCTGACTCTGGCCACAAGATGAACGATCTGAGGGTTGCCATACTCAAAGGTAATCTTAGAACACCGAAAGAGAGATGGTTGCATGAATACAAATTTATGCAACTGTTCGGGACACTTAGCGATGGCCTAAACCGAGACCGAAGTTTTATGAGTCACTATTGATATGAGAGAACTCTCTTCCCATGAGTGCTTAAGGCCATGTCCATACATACTGCGCTATATATATATGAACACACAGCTGTCTCTTACACATACAAATACTCTATGTAATTCCATTCCTATATACCAATAGGGACCACATAGTATCCACACACACTTTTAGTAATGCTACAGCCCCTTACATTTCCACACCTACCCACACCATTGATATACCCTCCCACTCCACACACACAATTTGTAAAGCGCTGTATACACTGGGGGCTCTTTACCAATTTATATTTACACACACACACACTCTTACATCACTAACATTCAGGGACTATTTAACACCTCACATCATAAATACCATACTTCACAGGGGGGGGGGGGTGTTTG
>CM071571.1:190629881-190666690 GCA_036426205.1 Ascaphus truei
GTGTTTGGGGTTTCAGTCACAGATACATTCTTATATGCACTTTCTTAAGTTTAACCTTGCCTGCTTTATTCAATGTACCATCGCCGGAAGAAGAGATCATTGTTATCTCGAAAGCTCGCACAAATACAGCATTTTGTGTTAGCACAGAATGGTATTGTCTATTCATTTTTTTTATATATATATATATATATATATATATATATATATATATATATATGTAGAGGTATCAGTTACTGTGTTAGGCCAGCTTCAATATCAAAAAATATAGATGATACCGTTCTGGGGCTAACGAAATGCTTTATTTTGTGCGAGCTTTCGGATATCACTGATCTCTTCTTCTGGCGATGTTACAATGATCATATATATATATGTTTGCACGGTTTGAGGCCACTCACTGGGCCCCTTATCTCTCCTGCAGATAAATGGAAGAGACAGAAACAAGGGCAGGAAAAATCAGAGACAGTCGCAGTGAGAAAGGGGTTAAAAAGGAGAAGAGAGAATAACAGGAAGTCACGTAAGGGACAAGCCATGTTGTGAAACTTCCTGTCACGGGACTCAGGTTCCCAACTCCATATCGGAAACTGGTAAAACTCTACTACTACTCTTACTGTAGGTAACCACATGGCAATCTATGGGTGTATTGGTATTTGTATTGTGGTGTAATGTTTATTGAGGGTAGTGGGGTTGGGTGAAGGTGGTATTTGGCCCGTGTCGGTGTTTTCCTACCAGGCTCGTGCAGCTGGAGGAGGTTAATCCCTTCATTAACCTTAGCGGAACTGAGGAAAGAATCTGCTGGAAGATACAATGATAATGTAGTACATGGGATTGGAGTGTGGAGCGAGAGTCAAGGATTTGTAAGGAATGAGATCAAGCTGGCAAATGGTACTACCTCCACTACTAGAGGGGGAAAGCATCTAGAGTAGATAACCGTGTTAGCAGAGCTTTAATAATCAAAAATGAATAGATGATACCGTTCTGTGGCAAACAAAATGCTTTTATTTGTGTGAGCTTTCGAGATACACTGATCTCTTCTTCCGGCGATGTTACTGTTTTTGAGTAAACCCCTTGCCTGCTTTATTTAATGTAACACCACTGGAAGAAGAGATCAGTGTATCTCGAAAGCTCGCACAAATAAAAGCATTTTGTTAGCCACAGAATGGTATTGTCTATTCATTTTTGATTATATATATACAGCTCAACCGCATTATAGAGCGATCCGCTACAACTCGGATCCGCTATAACGTGGACTGAGCATGGCTCCTGATCTCGATTTTGCCGTGCGAGGACTTACCGGCACCTAGATCTCTCTCCTCTCTGCAGCTGTCAGCTCTCTCTTCGCTTCATAGGGCTGAATTTATGTAGAGTCGGAGCGCAGAGGAGGGTCACATGACAACCCCCTACACCATGTGGATTTTTAATTTTTTTTTAAACATTCAATGCTTTATTGGTAACAGACACACCATGTGGGATTTGAACATTAATACATTTTGTATATGTGAAGTTTGTTTTTGGAGTCTGTGACATTGGTACCAGTATATGAAAGGTCCTGGGTTCGATTCCTGTAACATATGGTATAATTTATAAATTATCAAATAATAATTTATAAATTATACAATTTAATATAACAATAATTTATAAATTATACCATATGTTACAGGAATCGAACCCAGAACCTATAGAAGGGACGGAGACATCACATCAGAATGATAAGGAATGTAACAAAAATTGCAAAAGGGCAATCAAATTAGCAAAAATTGATAATGAAAAAAGGATTGCAATAGAAAGTAAGGTCAATCCTAAAAAGTTCTTTAAGTACCTTAATAACAAAAAAATGAGAAAAGAAAATATAGGACCCTTTGAGTGTGAGATGGGTAGGCAGATTATTGGAGATACTGTAAGGAAAAAGCAGAGGTATTAAACAAATTATTTTCCTCTGTGTTTACCAGGGAAGAATCAAGTTCAATAGTAGTGCCGCAGGAGGAAGCCACAACCTCCATATTAATGAACAATTGGTTAACTGAGGAAGAAGTTCATAAGCGACTTGAAAAAATTAAAGTAAATAAGGCACCTGGCCCCGATGGCATACATCCAAGAGTTCTCAAGGAGTTAAGCTCAGTAATAGCAAAACCATTATATTTAATATTCAAGGACTCCAGTTCCACAGGCTCAGTACCACAAGATTGGCGTAAAGCAGATGCGGCGCCTATATTTAAAAAGGGAACTAGATCAAAACCGGGGAATTACAGACCTGTAAGATTGACTTCAATAGTGGGGAAACTACTTGAAGTTTAATACTTGATAATATTCAGGAATACCTAATGGAAAACAAAATTATTAGTAATAGTCAGCATGGATTTATTTGTTTCTTTGAGGATGTAAGTAGGAATTTAGACCAGGGTAATGCAGTTGATGTGGTCTACTTAGATTTTGCAAAGGCTTTTGATACGGTTTCACACAAGAGGTTGGTGTACAAAATAAAGAAAATTGGACTCAGTAATAATATATGCACCTGGATTGAAAACTGGTTAAAGGACAGACAACAGAGGGTTGTCATAAATGGAACTTTTTCAGGTTGGGCTAAAGTCGTCAGTGGAGTACCTCAGGGATCGGTACTGGTACCCCTGCTTTTTAACTTGTTTATTAATGACCTTGAGGTTGGCATCAAGAGAAAACTCTCCATCTTTGCTGATGATACTAAATTGTGTAAGGTAATAGAATCAGAGCAGGATGTAATTTCTCTTCAGAAGGACTTGGAGAGACTGGAAACGTGGGCAGGTAAATGGCAGATGAGGTTTAATACAGATAAATGTAAGGTTATGCATTTGGGATGCAAGAATAAAAAGGCTAATTACAGATTAAATTGGGATAAATAGGGGGAATCCTTGATGGAGAAGGATTTAGGAGTGCTTGTGTGACAGCAGGCTTAGCAATAGTGCCCAAAGTCATGCAGTAGCTGCAAAGGCAAACAAGATCTTATTGTAAGGAATCGGGGGCCACGTCCCTTGTGGCGTGATCCCTCCTTACCCACTACCAGTACTGCAGCGGCTGCTGCCCCTGCCCCCCGTCGCTACCCATGCCGCCGCCCAGTGAATACCTTGAACTCTGCCGCCGCTATCTTGGATTCTGGCACTGGTGTTACAGATTCTCAGCGGTGTTCTACTACTTCCTGGTCTCTCAGCCACTCACGAGCAGCTCCTCGACACGCCTCCGCCATGCCCCTCGTCTGGTTTGGTCACTGTCGCTTTAAATATCCTACTTTGCCTTCACTTCCTTGCTCTGCATAGCTCCTTGCTACCTGTGTTGTCTGGAACCTGTGTCGTGCTCTCTTGTGTTTATTCCTTACAGCTACTGACCCGGCTGTCTGAATACCCCCTCTGGCTCCTGAACTCGGCTTTCCTACAGACTACACTAACCTCTAAGACCCTCGGACTCTGCTACGGATTTTGACTACGGAACTTTCTATATCCTCGGACTCGGCAAGTACTTGACCATTCTTTATCTACATCCAGGCCTGGCTATGCTAATAAGCCACATCCCGGACACGCCCCCTCTGCTGTCAGTGCGTATACTCTACATCCCACCTCAGTACAGGGGACTGGTCTGGTCTGCGGGCTACACAGCGTGACATTATGCAGAGCCCAAATGCAGACCTGGCCAATACGTCCCTTGCACAATGCATCCAAACTTTTGGAGAGCAGATTACCTGTTTTACTCAACAACTATCCACTCTCTCACTACAGCTCACTCCGCCACCAGTAGCAGCCGAACCTTTAAGAATCCCTACGCATAAAGCATATGCAGGTGACCCCCTGGCCTGTCGAGGGTTTTTGAATCAGTGTGAAATTCAGTTTGAAATATCTCCAAGCCTCTTTCCAAACGGACGCACCAAGGTAGCCTATGTTTACTCTCTCTCTTAACAGGGGATGCCTTGGCCTGGGCTTCTCCCATCTGGGAGCTTCGTCCGGAGACGACTTCGGATTACCAGCTTTTCCGCCAAGAATTCCAGCAGATATTTGATATTCCTGTTCGCAAAGATACTGCTGCCTCTTCTTTAGTTCATTTGTCTCAGGGTTGTAGGTCCGTAGCCAAATATGCACTGGAATTCCGGACTGTCGCAGCAGAGACTCGTTGGCACTTTCTGCTATATTTTGACAAGGATTGTCCGAATCTGTAAAGGATGAACTTGCAGTCCAGCCCCGACCCCAAGCATTGGAGGATGTGATCGCACAGTGCATACGCGTGGATCTGCGCCTCCAGGAGCGACGTCACGAACGCTAACGTCCCAGGTTCTTGCCTACTGACCTCCTTATCCTAGGCCTCCTCCGGCTTTTCGGCCTGTTCCTGACACTGTGGAACACATTCAGATCGGCAGTCAGCGGATCCGTACTCCCGACAGGACGGCCGAGAGGGTTCGCTACCAGAATGAGGGCCTATGCTATTATTGTGGATCACCAGATCATGTGGTACGTTTTTGTCCTTTGAGACCCAAGGAACAAACGGGACCAGCCATGCAAGAGGGACTTACCCTCTGATCAATTTCTTCTTGCTCCCTCTCTAAAGAGGAAGTCCCTAAAAGATTATGCTCCCAGTTTCGCTCGAAGGCCCGAATTTTCGTGTAACTACAGTACTGCTGCTTTTCTCGATTCAGGCTCCGGTGGTAATTTTGTGGACCAAGAGTTCGCCACCTGTAATAAGATTTCTCTTCTCTCCATGAAAGCACCAATTGGACTCGAGGCTATTGATGGACGTCCTTTGCAACCTGCTTTTATCACGTTAGAGACTCTTCCTCTCACTTTATCTGCCGGTTCTCACACCGAGATTATCTCCTTTGACGTAATACACTCTCCTGATGTTTCAGTTATCCTAGGGTTACCGTGGTTACAGCATCACAACCCACGCATAGATTGGAGGGACTGTAAACCGATTCAATGGGAGCCAGAGTCAGACGCCTCATCCTCGCCGGTCATAGGTCCTGCCACAGTTATCGCAGGAATGGAAACGCCTTCTTATAGCAACTCCACTCTTCCCGAAATATATGCTGATTTCATCAATGTTTTCAGTAAGTCTCAGTCAGACGTCCTGCCTCCTCATAGACCCTATGATTGTCCCATTGATCTGGTCCCTGGTGCCATCCTGCCAAAGTCTAGGTCCTACTCCTTGTCTCTCCCAGAGACTGAAGCCATGGCAACCTACATCAAAGAGAATCTTGAGAAGGGATTCATTCGCAACTCTTCGTCTCCTGCCGGTGCCGGTTTCTTTTTTGTGAAGAAAAAGGATGGATCCCTGAGACCATGCATTGACTACCGGGGCCTCAATCTCATTACTGTCAAAAAAACAGTATCCCCTGCCTCTGATTTCGGAACTGTTTGATAGGCTTCAAGGGGCCAAAAATTTTTCCAAGTTAGACCTCCGAGGAGCCTACAACCTCATACGTATTCGAGAAGGCGATGAATGGAAGACCGCCTTCAATACAAGAAGCGGACACTACGAGTATCTCGTGATGCTATTTGGTTAATGCAATGCTCCTGCTGTCTTTCAGGATTTTATGAATTATGTCTTCTGCGATATCCTCAATTCCTTCGTAATTATTTACCTTGACGATATTCTAATTTTTTCAGTGAATCTTCAAGATCATGTCCAGCATACTAGACTTGTCCTCTCTCGTCTCCGTGTCAATAATCCCTAGGCAAAGCTTGAGAAATTTATTTTTTAATCAATCTTCTACCGCCTTCTTAGGCTATAGCATTTCGGATAAAGGATTTTCGATGGACCCAGAAAAACTTAAGGCTGTTTTGGATTGTCCCCTGCCCAATTCTCTTAAGGCCATTCAGCGTTTTTTGGGCTTTTCCAATTACTATAGGAAATTCATCCGGAATTTTTCTACCACTGTGGCTCCCATCACTGCGCTTACTAAGAAGGGAGTCGACCCATCTGTATGGCCTCCGAAGGCCGTCTTCGCCTTTGAAACCTTGAAGCAAGCTTTTGTTTTGGCACACATCCTTCATCATCCTGATACTAGTCTTCCGTTTACGTTAGAAGTGGACGCCTCTGATTGTGGTGCGGGTGCCATTCTCTCCCAGAGACTCACCCATGTGGATTTTTTTCGAAAAAATTCTCCCCTGCTGAAAAGAACTATGATGTCGGCAATAGAGAACTCCTGGCTATCAAGATGGCTTTACAGGAGTGGCGACACCTCCTGGAAGGCTCCCGCGAACCAATTGCTATTTTGACAGATCATAAGAATCTTCTCTATATCGAAAGTGCACGTCGTCTAGGATCTCGTCAAGCCCGCTGGGCACTTTTTTTTTCAAGATTTAATTATACTCTATGATACATCCCCAGCACGAAGAACATAAAAGCTGATGCCTTGTCCAGGCAATTTTCCCCTGAGAAAAAATCCGAAGAAATCCCAGAAACAATTGTACCTTCGAAATGCATAGTCTCCGCCAACTCTTTTGATATTCTTGAAAAGATCGTAGAAGCCCAGTCACAGATTCCGAGTGGTCTAGAGGTACCGGAAGGAACTCTTTATGCTGCCCCCAAGTTTCGTCAGAAGATCTTGGAATGGGGTCACTCCGTTCAGTCAGCCGGCCATCCCGGCTTCAAGAGAACTTGGATCTCATTAAGCGCACCTTTTGGTGGCCTAATATGGCAAAACTCATTCACGAATTTACACGCGCTTTTCCAGTTTGTGCACAGAACAAGACTCTTCATCAAAAGCCTTCCGGGTTACTCATGCCTCTTCCAGTACCTGAGCGTTCATGGTCACATATTTCAATGGATTTTATTGTAGATGTTCCGCCCTCAAAGGTATGACTACCATTTTGGTCATAGTTGACCGATTTTCAAAACAGGTCCATTTCGTTCCCCTCAAGGGTCTTCCCTCCTCTCCCACCCTGGCAGATTTTTTACCAAAGAAGTGTTTCGTATCCATGGGATCCCTACGTCCATAGTTTCTGACCGAGGATCGCAATTCATATCAAGGTTTTGGCGTGCTTTCTCCAAGAGGCTTGGTATGGCCTTATCCTTCTATCATCCCCAAACTAATGGGCAAACTGAGAGACTTAATCAAAGCCTTGAACAGTATCTACGATGCTTTATTTCTGATACCCAAGATAATTGTGTTGATCTGTTACCATGGGCGGAATTTGCTTCCAATTCTCTCCGTAATGAATCTACGCAAGAATCTCAGTTTTTCGTGAATTACGGCTTTCATCCAAATGCTTTTATTTGTGCGAGCTTTCGAGATACACTGATCTCTTCTTCTGGCGATGTTACAATGAATCATATATATATATGTTTGGCAACGGTTTGAGGGCCACTCATGGGCCACCTTATCTCTCCTGCAGATAACATGGAAGAGACAGAAACAAGGGCAGGAAAAAGAGACAGTCGCAGTGAGAAAGGGGTTAAAAAGGAGAGAGAAATACAAGGAAGTCACGTAAGGGACAAGCCATGTGTGAAACTTCACTGTCACGGGACTCAGGTTCCCAACTCCATATCGGAACTGGTAAACTCTACTACTACTCTTACTGTAGGTAACCACAGTGGCAATCTATGGGTGTATTGGTATTTGTATTGTGTGTTAATGTTTATTGAGGGTAGTGGGGTTGGGTGAAGGTGGTATTTGGCCCGTGGTCGGTGTTTATGCCTACCAGGTCGTCAGCTGGAGGAGTTAATCCCTTCATTACCTTAGCGGAACTGAGGAAAGAAATCTTGCTGGAAGATACAATGATAATGTGAGTACAGGGATTGGAGTGGGAGCGAGAGGTCAGAGGAGTTTGTAAGGAATGAGATCAAGCTGGCAAATGGTACTACCTCCACTACTAGAGGGGGAAAGCATCTAGAGTAGATAAAGGAGGAATTAGGAGACTAGGTATAGAGGAAGGCCCAGAAAGGGGTTCTCATATCTGATAGAGTCCACCTTGACTTGGAAGTAGTCAGCAAATGTTTGAGGAGAGATAGAAACCGAGACCGAGATGTAGTTAGCAGAAAGTTTGAAAAAAGAGTTAAACACTGAAAAAAGGTGCCGGGAGTTGGACCATTGGGTGTTGATAAGTGTTGAGACTCAACTTTTCTTGGCTTCAAATCGTGCTGAGTTGGAACAGGACACACATCTCATCGGTTCTATTTCTTTTTGTAGTATGAGAAGCCGAACACAGTTCTCATCATACCAGTCTGCTAAATTTGAGAATCTGTGGAAGTCTTCCACCCGGGGCCAGTATAGAACAATCGAGAGAAAGGTGTTGTTGTGTAGACCAGTTTTTGAGAACAATGGCTCTAATCCATTGCTATTCCCTCTAGTATTGAATTAGATTGATTCTTTGGGGTTGTATGTGGAGTTTCATCCCACTAGACCTCGAGTGGTTTCAGTCTTATAATACAAAGAGTTGCAGTCCAGCACTACGTTTTTTAATTTGCATGCTCCAGTACCAATAGGTTTTCAATAATTAACGTACATTTTCAAGAATAAGAATAGAGTGACACGGTTTATTGTAGACGTATGCTTAGCTGTCTTGTTTATATAGAATAAATATTGTTTGAAACCATCTATCATGTTGTCCAAAAAGCTTTGCCCCATTGTAGAACTAGCTCTGAATGTCTTGAAATCAGACACAATACCACTATTTTCTTAAGCCACTTCAACCACAGTATGACACTCTGGGACTTATTTACCAAGTGGTGCTTTTCCATTAGCACATTTTGATGCTGGAAGAACCACCTAATGGCCCATTCACGTGTCTTCTGGCACCAGAAGGTGTCCTGCTGTGTAGTACTGCTGAGTATGCCTATCGATTGTATATGGGCCTATGTTCGGGCACTCTTTGAATATGCAGTGGGGGGGAAATTACTAAATTATATTAATTGATATAAAATTTGGCAATTATGATGTGTGGAATGTCGAGTGGGCTGTAATGGATAACATTTAACAATACCCAGGCCTTCAATCGTCTTTACAGCTGGTAGTGATGATGTAATGCTAAAAGCTTTTTTGGTCTTGAGTGGGTAAACAATCACTTTAATTGTTTCTTGCAACACAGTCTAAGTAAGACCTAGTGCATTTTATATGTCCAGAAAATTCAACTATAAAGTCCTAACATTCCAGTTCTGCAAACATGAGGGAGAAAACAGAGAAGCTTGTAAAAATGTACTTTATATTTCCTTTTCTAATCTTAAATGTAGCTGTAACAATAACAAATTGAAGTGATAAAGGCGCTCAACGTTTGATCCCTTGTATGATTGTAATAAACAAATGAACAGTATGGGACATAAGGGTATGTGAGAGAAATAGAAGTAAAGTCCCCAAGAGAACCAATAATCCCTGAAGGGCAAGAAAAAAGGCTAAAATAACCTAGATCAAGCCCTCATTGGGATGGTTTCTGGACTCACAATAAGTATTCAATAATGATTAATACTGACAAAATCCATTTTTCCTTGGCGTGCAGCCTGGTAGAGAGATGCTGGTCTCTGGAAGCAAATAGGAACAAGAGAGAAAACAAGTATACTCCTTGATAAAGTGTATGTTTACACGAAACGCGTAGGAGGGTGTTAACCTCCACTTTTAGATGGATTAAATAAAGAAGATTTTTACTATTCATTTGCTTGGGACCCACTTTTGCAGTGCGCTGGTTTTCTCTCTTGTTCTTAAATATAGCTGTGATTGTGAGACAGGAGGAGGATCTCAGTGGTAATATCATTCTCTTTAAAATGGGTGAACCCGTCCAAATCCTGGTGTCTGCTCCTTCTGACCTTGGGCACTTTATCTCCGTCCCCCAGGACACCAAAATTAGATTGTAAAATGAACACGGCAGGGATTATATACCTGCACAATTCTATGTAGAGTGCTGTGTACATCATCAGCTCTGGGTAAGAAAAAGACATAACTTTTATGAATGAAATAGTCTTGCAGAATGATAATTTCTAAGAACTACTGGTGTGAAATGCTCCAAAGCTGGAGGGTGATAAGCTAAAGACCGGGGACTTTTTAAAGGAATGTATTTTTGTTCTTTGATACATTCGCTTTCTTTCTGCCAGAATTGCACCAGTGTTTCTCCTAGAAAACGCTGAAACATAGCAGCCATACTGCTTTTTCTAGTGGGCATGGCCATTATGGAAGCTCCGTGTAGATGCTGATCATGGTAGTAGATGATGACTTCTGAGTAAGAGATGGTTGAAGTCATCTTAGCACCTTCATGTCCTGACCAAAGCACCACAGTACGCATTTCAACTTTTCTAACTTTGTCTGCTTAAAATATTGTCAAACATTAGAATAATGTATGTTCTTCTTGCCTTTCACAAATGGGGAGTGGTACTGTGTTAGCCTGTAGATACCTTTAATAACTAACTCGTGGGTAGCCAGTTATATGGATGATCATTCGCCCAGACACCTCACACCCTTAGCCTAATTCCTGCTCAATTTACATGTTACTTCGTGCATCACATTCATTTACATCTGTATAACCAGACTTGCTGGATTGTAATTCTTGTATAAATATGACACTGTATTTTAGCTTCCTTTGAAAAAAAAAACCCGCCTGAAGAAGAGACTGTTGTGGCCCTGGAGCTGTCTATTACAGAAATCCCGTCTACACTACTTTTCTTCGTTTACATTTCACCTTTATTTGTAGCCCAATTGGTTTACACAGCATGAAACCCAACAAATTCTGCTCCCCGTAACCCTTTACAATATTTCACTGATACAAGTGCGGTAAAGTAGGTTAAAAGTATCTTAATATGCCGACACTCAGTTGCATTCTCCAAATGACTGTCCCAGCGTGTCTTTGAAAGCAAAACTGCTATTTATGGAGATTGATGGATACTTCTTATTGAAACGGCAATAAAAATCTTTTGTCCCAAATATTTTAGATCCCATTAAAGGAGCCTCAATAAAAATCTAATTATATATCACTCAATCTAAAATTATGTTTCATTCACCCCCCCCCCCCCCAATAAAACAGAGATTTTTGTTGGTTTAAATGATTTTAAGTTATTTTCTATGCTTTGTTTGTGACTTTGGATCACTTATTGTAGGCTTTTAAAAGAAAATCATAGCCCTATATTAAAAATGATGGTTTGTCTCTGGGGTCACTCTTCCTTTTAATTGCATAGTCTGTCTGTATAAATCCGGCAAACGGTCAAATCTTATCATTAGTTGCATAACAAAGTATCCAGAACTTGTTTGTACGAATAACCTTATTATGGTAACTTGATAGCATGCTCATTGTGGATCTAAACAGCCTACGGTGTAAAACAGAAAGCTAGGGTGTGACTGGTAAAGCAAAATGACATTTCGGTTTTGCAATAACTTGGTCTGCAACAATATATAATTACCTAAAGGTGGTGAAATGATTTCACCCATTCTTATCATCACCTGCATCTCATTGCCCTACTTTAGTGAGGCTTCCACTACATCATTACATTTACGTGCCATCGAGGTTCAATAACAATGCTGCAAACATAATTTTGCATTGTATTAAACTAATATTTATAACCACTGACCCACTCAACTCTAGCAAAGTCTGTCATTTTCCCATGACCCATTTTTTATAGTTCAACCTTTGTAAGCAGCTTAAACAGTAATTATAATACAAGGATTAACTACAGTAATAACTGATTTCCATTAACAATAAGTGCATTACAACAGTCACTTCGAAACCCTTTAAATTCTAGCGTTTTTATGCAGATGTTGAAGTTCAACAAACATTTATGCCCATTGAGTTTCCCTTTAGTTTAATGTTGTTCTTGGAAATACGCAAGATACTTATATTAAGCAACATCGAACTATGAATTAATGATCGAGATGTGTGAAGGTGCCCTGGTTTGTTTCAGAAACTCTTTAACATATTTTTTTGGAGAACGTGTTAGTGTACCATTCTAGTAGTCATGTAGGTCCATCTAGTAGTCATGTAGGCCCTTCTAGTAGTCATGTAGGTCCATCTAGTAGTCATGTTGGCCCTTCTAGTAGTTATGTAGGTCCTTCTAGTAGTCATGTAGGTCCATCTAGTAGTCATGTAGGTCCATCTTGTAGTCATGTTGGCCCTTCTAGTAGTTATGTAGGTCCATCTAGTAGTCATGTAGGTCCATCTAGTAGTCATGTAGGTCCATCTAGTAGTCATGTAGGTCCATCTAGTAGTCATGTAGGTCCATCTAGTAGTCATGTTGGCCCTTCTAGTAGTCATGTAGGCCCTTCTAGTAGTCATGTAGGTCCATCTAGTAGTCATGTGGGTCCATCTAGTAGTCATGTTGGCCCTTCTAGTAGTCATGTGGTTCTTCTAGTAGTCATGTTGGTCCGGGCAAAGTGTAGATTCCACCTAGATTTTGATACCTCTCAGGGGAACAACATGTTCTTAATAGATGAGATTATAATGTACAGAGCTTCTGAAACCTCACGGGTGCACTGCAAACGCAGTTGAAGAGAAGCGGAAGAGAATCACGGAATGACAGGGATACTTGGAGATTTCTGAGAATGTTCACGTATTTGTGAAATAATAATATCCACCACACGCTGTATTCTCAGAATGAAGACATGCTTTGCTTACCTTTACTTGATCTCAGCTTTATCGACAATTACTAAGCCATTGCCAGTCTACTATTTCTCTGCAAAATCCTTGTAAGTACTGTAAGGTCTTTTTGTCAACATTATAACAAAGTTACTTTATAAGCACAAAGGATTATTGTTCCTTTTATACTATATTCATTACTGTGCTATATTCATCACTGTGCTTCTTCTGAAACTGTAAACCCTAATTTAGCACCCTGGTCATCCAAAACTGAGGGATGCCCGCAGTACTCCCAAAATGAAAAGAACTTCATAACACTATGTGTAAACTGCTCCAGGAGTGGAGAATGGTGAATTTTGTGGGGGGGCGGTTTTGGATCCACAGCCGATTGGCCGGTTCCTTTGGCCCCGGATCAATCTCAAAAAGGGCGATTCGCGTTTTGCAAATTTTATTATTATTATTGCCACTGCACTCCACGGATTCCGAAACCCGTTGGCGGATTCTTAAGAACGGATTGCCGAATCCACGGATTGGATTGTACAAATCCGTCAACGGTTTATATCCAATGGCGGATATTGATGGATCCGCACGGATTAAATCCTTCTGCGGATTTTACATTGCGAAATGGATGTTTGGCTGTTAAATGCGAAAAAAATTCCGGGAAACGGATTTGGGCGGGTTCACCCTTCTCTATCCAGGAGCAAGAACTCATCCCAAGGCAGACTAGTCATTTTTCTACTCCTACTATAGAGAGAAGGACCGTCTACCAGACACTGGGTTGCTGCAGGACTAGAGATGGGGAGCAATTTATGTTGAACCCTCAACGTAGTTACTGTATATGGCATGATAAAGACTAAATCAACAATTCTTATAAGAAAAAGAGTATTGGGGAAAAGAGTCTTCTAATGCCGCACTATTCAGAAGTAGGTCTTGGCACAAAACATCATTATAATATTTGGTTTATTTGCAGAAAGTTGAAGGGCACAACTTTCTGCTAATAAAGCAAATATTACAATGATGTCTTGTGATGAGACCTACTTCTGAATAGCATTATAAGACCAATACTACTTTTTATGGCATCGGTGGGATCCCGGCCATACCGCAAATGCAGCACCAACGCTTACATTTGCAACTCCACAATCACCGGAAGAGAAAAAGAGTGCGTGTTACGGTAGCTTATGACAGGCTGTAATTTACACCAAAAATATATATGAATATATATATACCTGGGTTTGAACTGGGACGAGACTTAGATATGATAAAATATAATTTATTCCTTCATAAAGGTGAACACACAAAAATGTACAAATAACAGGCAAAATATAAACACTTACTTAAAATGGAAATGATGAAGCAGTCACAGCTGTACTGGCAGTTCATATAGCACTCTTCATAGTCATCAAGACACCAAAGACATGAAAAGACCTCTGGCAGGAAGACAGTGCATAGCGTTTCTCTCAGCAATCAAGATGGTATAGAACAGACTGAGCAACTTGAAGAACTTGAAGAACATGAACAACACTCAACACTGGATAAGGGTTTGACCACAGATTATATACCTTTTGTGGCCCTATCCTTAACCTTAAACACAGGTGATTGGTTTCCAATTACCTCCAGCCACTCACTAACCTGGGAACACATTTTGATCCATGCCCCCCTGCTTGTTGGGACATGCGCAGTAGAGCTCTGGGGTCTCATTTCTATAACCCCTCCTCTACCTTAGAAATGCCAGCTAGTCTACCAAATGGAGTACCTGGCAGGAAATCCTTTGTTGTGAGGTGTGAAGTGGAACACTTGAAGACTGCTCTGGTTTGAGGAGTATCCACCCTTATGCAAACAGTAGAGGTGACAAAATCCTTTGAAACATACTTAAGTCCTAGACATTGGGTCGCCTCTAGGGCCATCTGCTATCCTGGTATGCAAAGGAATTTCCTCTGGGTTTTACCCATACCTTGAAACACAGTATTTAACCTAAAACATAAACGTATTAAAATATCCGGTTCTGCTGGGTCCAGCAGGTCCAAACTTCCCAGTTCTCAATGTCGGAACGGGGACACCATATTGTCCAAAAAGAGACATGCTACGACCTTCGGAACCAGAGTTACACAAATGCACCTTAAATCATTTTTCATTTTAATACAAAAATCTCCGCTAAAAGAAATCTCAGCTTTTCACTAAATCTCCATTGTAAACAACGGGCTCCGCCGCCATGGGTTTCAATGGAGCAACTCCGCCGTTGTAGTCAATGGAGTTTCCTGCCATAGACTTTCAATGGGGAACCGCCGCCATTGAAGTCTATGAGAAAATCCACAAATCTTTACCTTCTGTTAGATCTCTACAGATCAGGTCATCTAGGATAAGCAAAACAAAACTTCTCCCGGGAGCACATATAACGCAACGGAATATGGGATGCTTTCAAATAGTATAGCATACGAGCTCGGAGGTGTAAGAATTCAAGGAGACTGATTGTTGAATTCTCACAACTAAATTTTAATGGTTCACAAGCAGGCTTTATACATAAGGCAGGGACAAAAATACAGTTGTCATCTGTTACAAATATGGGTACACATCTAAATTTACATGTATCCTTCACATAATGCCTTTTCTGTAGAGCTTAAAACATTTAACTGCTGAGCAAGAGACATATACAATGGTGACTTATAAGGCAGCCCTATCCTCTGTAGTCTTGTTTTAACAACATTTTGACAGGCACTAAACAGTTGGTCTAAAGCTATTTACAATAGCCTCCTGTGAAAATAGCAAGGCCAGCGTATTCTGTTTAACCTTATCAATTCCAGAAGACAGTTTTAACCTTACACCTTCATCCATACTCCGTCTGGTTGGTCTGAGGGGGCTGGAAATGGGCATGCATTAAATCCGGAACCTTGGCTACATGCCACCCAAATCCCATCCCTCTGGGCATTCCAGAACCGGAGATATGGACTTACACATTTCAACATTTTACACTTAGTCATTTTTTCACCATGCGGCTTTTCCCCCATTAGAATCAATGGTAAAAGTCCCGAACTTTCAAGGGGGTCCATACTCCGTCAGGTTGGTCCAAGAGGGTCAAGGATGGTTCTGCAGTGATGCCGGAGCAGTGACTACAGATACCCCAAGCCTTGATCCTCTGGTCCCTCCGGAACCGGAGATATGGATTCCTAAATTACAGCATTTCACACTTAGTCATTTTTTGGAGCTGTTTCTGCCGCCGCCATTGAAGCCTATGGCGCGACCCGCTCTTCTCGGTACGACCCTTATCGGGGGTCCAGGATACGGGGACCCGGTTGTGGTCGAGTGGGGGGAGGTCTAGGAACTAGGGACAGAAAGAATTTTATTCCTAGGGGCCCTAGAACTGTTTATTCCCACGCCACTTGTCATTGAACTTGACTTGTAAGTGATCAAAGCTCTCCTATTGAAAATGTATCCGCTTTGCAGTTAAGCGGTTTGGAAGGCAGCCAACTCGTTCCTGAAAAGCTCTTTTGAGGATTTCTCCATTGAAGTCAATGAGCCCATAGACTTTCAATGGGAAACTGCCGCTCTCCCTCTCGGACGCCATCTGCTGGTCTTCTCAGGAACCGGACTCCACAGCAAGATTCACCATTAAAAAGCATTGAGCCCTAATGGCGGCCTATGGGAACCTGCAAAATGGTGCCTGAAAAGGCGGGAAAATTACACAAAGGGCTATAATCACTATACCACTATTAACCCTTGTGCTCCCGGATGGA
Organism: Ascaphus truei; assembly: GCA_036426205.1. Classification (NCBI taxonomy): domain Eukaryota; kingdom Metazoa; phylum Chordata; class Amphibia; order Anura; family Ascaphidae; genus Ascaphus; species Ascaphus truei. The sequence goes on from CM071571.1 coordinate 190,646,110, forward strand.
TCCCAGTGTGTGTGTGATGCAGACACTGATTAACAATAAAACCTGGGGAACAGTGGAATATACATTTTCAGGTTATGACAAGGGTTAAATCACACGTCTGGGCCTCAGCCCAGTTAACCCCTTGTCTCCCTGGTGAGGTTAGAGGGTGGCCAATTGAGGTGTAGCCCCTTTAATCCCGGGCCAAATCCTCTCCATCGTCACAGTGCGGTAAGATCAACTTTGATCTTTACTATAAAGAAAAAGAGTGAGGTAAGCAGCAGATACCTGACAAGTCTGAGACGTAGCCATTATGGACTTGGGGCATTCAGAACCCCTGAGAACTATTGTATATTTAAATTATGTAAAGGAAGAACTCGGCAGTCACTGCTCCTCTGGAAGAACTCCAACCAAGCGCGTAAAAAAGGTTCTTCCTTTACCTGTTTTACTTACCACGAGCAGGAGCACGCCACCGATACCAGCAACAGCAGCACCGTGCAGTTTTCCTTTAGCAGCACCCGGCAGTTCTTCAGTGATCATGATGTGATGTTTGCCGGCTGATGGATCCTCAGTTACACCGGATGCAGGTGAGGCTAGCAGTAGCTGGACTCGTGATTTACCCTGGGGCTCTGTCTCGTTAGGGCTCCCCTGTACTTCTACCAGCCGTGCTATCAAAGCCCCCCATCCAGGTTACTTTGGTTCATAATGGAGGTGGATCTATGGACATAATAACATTTAATCTGTTGCTGCGGTGTTCAACTCTGTTTTCTATAGACCCACATTATCTGCTCAGTTTGTAGCATCAGTTTTTCAGGGTTCTTTCCCTGGTTTCTCCTATATTTAAATTATGCTTGGTTCCAAAAGCAGCGTGAAAATATCAGAGTTGGGGGAGTCAAATATTCACTCCCGACTTTCCATTTGTCCTGTGGCACAAGGTGGATAAAATGACAGTTGTATCCCTGCCGATAAAATCCGAGATGTTACTCAGCCTGGATATTAGCACATTTCACAATGCTATCCCCCTACCGATACTGCTGATCCAAGTGCTATCCCCAGTGTCCCGGTACGTGCCAAATCCTGGCATCCCAATAGGAGTTTATAACCTTCAATGCTTTTTGTCACAGGCATTCCATTGCAGCTTCACGGCCCCCCCTACCCTACTTGTATAGTCTCTCTCCGTGCCATTAATCTTCTTGCAGGACTTGTACAAAGAAGTGTGGCTGGCTCATTACATTCTCTCTGCCTGTGCCAATGCTAAAGAGCTTTTTCCTGCTGGTACCATGTATCCCTTTTCTACACTGGACGTTGTTGACTGGAGCCATGAAAACTGGCCAGCCCACTGCCGTAGGCAAGCATGTGCTATCCTAAGCATCATTTTTTAGGGGGTTTAAATCCTGACCCCCAATTCATTTAACAACACTTCTTTTAGTATGCCTTGGAGGAAGGGCAGTGAATTACAGCTTAGCACTGCTTAGGAAATATAGCTCTAATTACCACGACCTCTGAATATAGCTGCTTAGCAAATACCGATTGAACAGGTATTTTCTCAATTATTTATTTATCTGGGTGCATAATTGTTTTTTTTTTAATTGAGATGCTGTCACTTTCCTATGAGTAAAATATTGCATCTGAACCCTTGCTTGACCGTATATATGGCAGAATTGATAGTGGCCACTAAAATGAGCATGACAATGGCTCATGACAATCGGTGAGAGTCAGTGAATATCTGTCTTTAAAAAACACATCACTTCTAAGTCCTTTGGAGCTGGGATATATTTTTATTGTATGTCGGGCTCCCATGCCGGTTATATCAGCTCTGTAGTTAGAGAATTGTCATAATCTGTAACTAAACCTTGTGACATTCTCCTTATTTGCTCACAAAGGGCCCTCAACAGGCTGCGTCCCATTCCCAGAGCCACATAAGACCAATGAAGAGCTTTGTGGAAGTCTAAGTACCCCCTTCCCCCCTTTCCTAAAGTTTTCTTTATCTGCTGAGTTCTGAGAGGTGTTAACAATGTATGTCATTGTTGGCATGAGCAGGGTGGCACACCCAGAATAACACAAGGCCTTGAATGGTTTACAGTGCTCTATCTGATCAGCTGGGAACCTTGCTATAAAGCCAACATAAACTACTGCTAAATAAGCCAACCATACTGTATGTGACATGGCAAAAGAGTTACACGTTAGGGGGGATATATCCATCCAGTCCTCTCTTCTTTCTGATGGTGTGAACTATTTTAGACAATGCTGTGTACCCGGTTTTGAAAAAAAAAAAAAAAAAAATATATATATATGAACAAGGAGGGGAAATTAGAAGTGGTGCCTAATGATGACAAAACTGACCAAATACGTGTATTATATGTTGTAAAGGGCTAGTGAACCATTTACAGTGTAGGAGTATATAACACAATAAAAAATGTAGCAACTATAAAATATTAATAAAAATATATATATATATATAAAAAATAGAGAAAAAACATAAAAAATAATAAAAAAATAGAAGATACAAAAACCAGTCCCAAAGGCTTCCTATCCGGAGTTGCAGTCGAGTTCCTGCTTCACTTGTTGGCGATTGAGTATTTATCTCATACATGCGATTAACCATTCTCCGTTTGTGAGTGTACAGTTCATATTTTATCCAGTCCCATATAAAATTGTTAACCTTACTACACTATGAGTGCGCCTGTTTTTTTGGTTTATATATATATATATATATATATATATATAATATATATATAGCCAATAAAGTATATCACTTATGAGCACATTCCCATGTCTTAGACACGTCTGCAACCCTGCCTTTCAACCATTATCACCAAGCATACAGTGCTCCCACTGCAGCAAGGGATTCTGGGAAATTACATGCAAATGAGCACATGTGTCACCTTTTGCCTGGAATATCCATTCACATGGAGCCCATTTAAGCTGATGCATCGCCGTTCACACAGCTTTTAAACACAGCATGGGACTAGCAAAACAAGTACAGACCGCTCACAGACATGTTTCATCCTTGATGGGTATCATCAGTGTGAGGTTGGCTTATACTTGCTTTGAAATATTTCTAGGCTGGGTAGGTTGACCATATACATTTTAAGTTATGGTGGGTGAAAAAGGCGACAGAAAACCTCCGCCGCTATCATATAGCCAATAAAGAATATCACATGTGAGCACATTCACAAGTCTTAGTCAGGTCTGCAATCCCATGCCTTCACCGTTTCCCCGGCATTTAATTTAAGTGCTTTCGGGAAGTAGCCCCCCCCCTTCCCGCAGACAATCTCGGGGCCCACACCCCTGGTATACAGTACAATCTTCATAAGTTCTTCATAAGTTCTTCATAATTGTTTCTAAAAGTGACCCAACGCATTTTGAGCAAGCTGGAGTGATTTTTCACTCGTTAAAATGTTCTGTTATTCCTGAGGTTCTTGATGTTGATTGTTGTGTCTTGTTTTTGCAGTAATCGGTAATCACTCCTTGTGTCAAAATAGTTAAGGGCTGTCCAGTCTTCAATCACTGTGTTTCTTGTTAGCTAGGATTTAGTCAATTTCCTTCTTCATTCCAATGGGTGCACCGCATGTCCATTTGCTATTTGGATTCTTCTTGAAGAATACATTCATGATGTAGACTTTTTCACATTCTGCAATCTCTACCAACCTGTCTCCATTGTAGAAAATTGAGTCCAGTCCGCGCTCTTGCTCTTTAGGATAGTGGAATGGTGGTTCCTCTCTAATCTCTTGCAGCTCTTAGTGTTGAAGGTGTCTGCCCCCACCTCCAATATGGATCCCAGCAGGAAAACTCCAACAGCGATACCAAGTCCCAGGAAAAAAGAAAAAACACAAAAGCGCACCAAGATTGAGATATGATATGTATTGACAACAAATAAAGATAATAATATGCACTTACATATATAAAAACTTTAATGGTCCAGATCACGATCGTCACTTCTATTGGTAGGGCAACAAATGGGATGAAGAGGGGGGTGATCTCAGTCTTCAGGAACAAGCCCCGCGCGCTGGGGCTGTATTCAGAGGCTGCGCTGCGTCTCTGCTTCACACGCTTGTCGGCGTGATGATCTGCGTAGTGCGCATGCGCGGCAAATGAGGCCCCCTATAGTAGTCCCGGAAGTGCCCGCCCGTTTTCCGTTTCGATCGAAAATGGCAATAAAAATAACAATAAAAACACTTGTGTGAAGACTGGCTGTATGTGATAAACAGACCAGCGACACCCTTCGCGACGTGTTTCGAATACAAAAGTATTCTTCCTCAGGCGATATCGTGATCTGGACCATTAAAGTTTTTATATATGTAAGTGCATATTATTATCTTTATTTGTTGTCAATACATATCATATCTCAATCTTGGTGCGCTTTTGTGTTTTTTCTTTCAACCTGTCTCCATGTTCGTTCCCGTTGACGTAACCGTACTTACCAACGGATGCTGCTTCTTTCTGCTGGGCACCAATCTTTGCATTGCAATCTTCGATAATGATCTTGATGTGGCAATTTCCTTTGTTCTTAAGTTGGTTGTTTCATGGTAGACGTCCTCCACTTAATTTTCTCTGTGACTTGATGTTGGGGCATACACATTTACACACACACACACACACACACACACACACACACCCACACCCACACCACAACACCACCCACACACACACACACACACACACACACACTTACACAGACACACACACGCACGCACGCACACACACACACACACACACACACACACACACACACACACACACACACACACACACACAGAAACAGAAACGATGTGCAAACATTTTTCTGAAGTTCCCATTTTTTGTTTCCTAAAATACAGCAATTGTTAGATCTATTACAAAGGACTGAGGAGTTACTCGGGTAACTTCCATGCATCAACTGCTTGCACTAATTCATTCAAATGTGATGGGTGTACCTAATTGAGGAAGGGGCTTGTTACCCCAAAACATAATATTGGATAATAATATAATATAATAATACCAGCTCTGAACGATTCTGAATAAACTGGAACAAGCTGTTGCTGCATGAAACTTTCCAGAGCGCCTCCTCCTACCTTTGGAATACACATACACATTTACAAGATCCGGGCTCGGGATGGTAAGATCAACACAGACAGAGCACCGGGATTACTACATTTGTGAACGCAGTTGTAACTACTCGAGTGCCACTTTCTTTTTAAATATACCAATAATCTTTGCTAAATTCTGGTGACAAATTGGCAACATTTATGCAATGTAAACGTTGGCAAAAAAAAAAAAAATCCGATATGTAAGGGGGAAAAAAGACCCAAAACATTTAGCAAAGCAGTTTGAAGACAATCTCTGATAAAAAAATAAATTAATACTATATCTATCTATCTATCTATCTATCTATCTATCTATCTATCTATCTATCTATATATATATATATATATATATATATATATAATTCTCTATATATAAATAATATAACACAGTTAGGTCAGAAATAATTGGACACGTGACACCATTTCAATTTTTGGTCTCTGTACGTCACCACAATGGATTTGAAATGAAACAACCGAGATGCAATAGAAGTGCAGACTTTCAGCTTCATTTCAAGGGGTTGAACAAAAATATCGTATGAAACGTTTAGGAATTGCAACCATTTTCATACACAGTCCCCTTATTTCAGGGCCTCAAATGTACTTTTTCGAGAATCCTTTGCAGGCAATGACTGCTTGAAGTTTGGAACGCAAGGACATTACCAAAAGCTGGGGTTCCTCCTTTGGGATGCTTTGCCAGGCCTTTACTGCAGCTGTCTTCAGTTGTTGTTTGTTCGTGGGCCTTTCTGCCGTAAGTTTTGTCTTCAGTAAGTGAAATGCATGCTCGATCGGGTTGAGATCAGGTGGTTGACTCGGCCATTGCAGAATATTCCACTTCTTTGCCTTAAAAAATTCCTGGGTTGCTTTCGCGGTATGTTTTGGGTCATTGCCCAATCAACTTCGCTGAATTTGGCTGAATCTGAGCAGGCAATATATCCCTATCCACTTCAGAATTCATTCGGCTGCTTCTGTCTTCTGTCACATCATCAATAAACACTAGTGACCCAGTGCCATTGGAAGCCATGCATGCCCATGCCATCACACTGCCTTCACCGTGTTTTACAGATGATGTGGTATGCTTCGGATCATGAGCCATTCCAAGCCTTCTCCATACTTTTTTCTTCCCATCATTTTGGTACAGGTTTATCTTAGTTTCATCTGTCCAAAGAAAGCTGTTCCAGAACTGGGCTGGCTTTTTTAGATATTGTTTGGCAAAGTCTAATCTGGCCTTTCTATTCTTGAGGCCTATGAATGGTTTGCACCTTGTGGTGAACCCTCTGTATTTGCTCTCGTGAAGTCTTCTCTTTATGGTAGACTTGGATAATTATATGCCTACCTCCTGGAGAGTGTTCTTCACTTGGCTGGATGTTGTGAAGGGGTTTTTCTTTATCATGGAAAGGATCCTACGATCATCCACCACTGTTGTCTTCCATGGACATCCAGGCCTTTTTGTGTTGCAGAGCTCACCAGTGCGTTCTTTTTTTCTCAGAATGTACCAAACTGTTGATTTAGCCACTCCTAATGTTCCTGCTATCTCTCTGATGGATTTTCTTTTTATTTGCAGCCTAAGGATGCCCTCTTTCACTTGCCTTGAGAGCTCCTTTGATCGCATGTTGTGGGTTCACAGCAACAGCTTCCAAATGCGAATGCCACACCTGGAATCAACTCCAGACCTTTTACCTGCTTAATTGATGATGAAATAACGAAGGAATAGCCCACACATGTCCATGAAACAGCTTTTGAGTCAATTGTCCAATTACTTTTGGTCCCTTGAAAAAGAGGGGGCTACATATTAAAGAGATGTAATTCCTAAACCCTTCTTCCAATTTGGATGTGAATACCCTCAGATTAAAGCTGATAGACTGCATTTTAAGCCCATATTCATTATTTAACTGTAACTTGAATTTATTTTGGTAAACAGCCGAAATAACAAAACTTGTATCAGTGTCCAATTATTTCCGGGCCTAACTATATATATATATATATATATATATATATATATATATATATATATATGCATCATCTGTTGTCTTCTGCTTTGTATCTGGTAATGGTATCTCCATTTTTTCTGTGCTTTCAACCACATATATATATTTATACACATATACATACATATATACAGTGGTTGACAAATCACCAAAAAATCTACTCGCCACACAAAAAAATCTACTCGCCACCTAGTACCAAACGTGTGCTGCTTGGGCCAATATTTACTCGCCCGGGGGTTAAATCCACTCGCCCGGGGCGAGCAAATGTATACAGTAGGTTTGTCGAACACTGCATATATATATATACACATATACATACACACACACACACAAACACACACGTTTATATTCTTTGTAACAAGTTCTCCTTCTTTGTAACTGATACTTCCTTCTTGAAGCACAAATAGGAAAATGACAACAGTGTGCTGTGTGAAAAGAGCACAACGTATCCATTGTGTATTGAAAATATCATGAAGGTTACTACAGTAGATGGCTCCAGGTGATACAGGTTGGGCAAGCCCTGGTTTATTTTTTTGTATCTTTCATCATGTTAAACTGTATGATTAGTGGTGTCCCAGATTTCAGTGGAATACAATATCTTTGGCTGCCACCAAGCCCTTATTTTTTCCTTTCCGGCATGTGGAAGTGTCTGTCTTTGTATTGAATTGTATGTCTTTATTGATATAGCGCCATTAATGTACATAGCGCTTCACAGCAGTAATACATGTGGTAATCATATAAATAAATAATATAAATAACACATAAAGGGGAATAAGTGCTTCAGACATAACAGTAACATTTTGGAAATGGAGTCCCTGCTCCGAAGAGCTTACAATCTAATTGGTTGGTAGGAAGGACATATAGACAGTAGGAGGGCGTTCTGATAAGTGCGTCTGCAAGGGGCCAATATTTATGTATACGGTGTAAAACTATCACTCATAGAGCTACTCATATGCTTCCTTTAAGCAGGGGTGTTTTGAGTTGGGTCTTAAAGGTGGATAGAGGGGGTGCTAGTCGGATATTGAGGAGAAGGGCATTTCAGAGGTGTGGGGCAGTCAGTGAGAAAGGTTTAAGGCGGGAGAGGGCTTTAGATACAAAGGGGGTAGAGAGAAGACATCCTTCAGCAGAACGCATGAGTCGGGATGGTGTCTCTGTACAGATATATTGCAATGGCTCTCACCAAATGAAAATGTTTCAGCCTCTGTTTTGGGTTAGGATGGAGATGGCCAAAATGATGGAGGGATTATTTATTGATTAAGATAAAACTTGGATAATACGTTTGGCAGAAGTTGAGATCCAGTAAAGTATCTAAAGATGCTTATTTTTTATGTAAGAATTTGCCTTGGTGAGTAAAATATCTAGTGTAGGTATGGCCAGACCGCAAAGCCTTCTCTCTTAAAAGCTGCTCTGGGGACCACTTGAACTTGTATACACGTTCTGGGTGCTGTGTATAACCCAAGAGGAAATGGGATGTGCATTAAAAGCAGTTGCCTACAACACAGAATATCAGGGATTTCTGCTGAGATTTTAACATTGTCACATGTGTAGCCCCCTGTAAACAGCACGGGCTACTAAATCTTCCTACTACTGTGGTAAGCCCTGTTAAAGGCAGGCCCCAGTAGTAATCATGGGTTTTCCCCCCCTGCAAAGCCCTGCCTGCTTGATTAATACAAGCCTGTCTCTGCTGCCGCCCTGTGCAGAGGGGAGGTCTTGTTGATGTCATGAGGGGCGGGGCTGACCAAACTTAGTAGCGGTTCCTGTGTGCTCTGGAGTCAGTCTGTCTATACCCTGAGTTGCGAGAGGAGTCAGTCGGTCTTCTCCCTGAGTTGAGAGAGGAGTGAGTGTTCAGGAGGTCAGATGGAAGGTTGGAGTGTCTGGCTGGACAGTCAGATAGTAAGAGAGAGAGTGTAGCTAGGTTCCTGAGGAGTAGGGCCTAGTAGTTCGGAGGTGGATCCATGCCTCTCACCCTGCGTAGGGGGTGAGGGAAGAGCTAGCCCCACCCGTGGCGCCCTTGGCTGCGGGTGGAGGCAGGGAGAAAGATACCCTTTAGACCATCCTGCGGAGAACGATCTGGTTGGAGAGGAGGAGGAGGCATATCGTGTATCTGTATTGCTGTGCTGCTATTACTGCCCTGCCGACAGTGTGTACAATAAAGACTCTGTTGCTTTCAACATTGTGCCGAGTGATTCTGGAGTATTCACCCCGGGACCAAAGGGGGTTCTTCTATAAGTGTCTCTTCCCACATCCCTGGGAATTATAGAATATGGAGGCGCTGCACCATTAAGACCACATGGAGGCCAATACCTCAGAAGCCTGGTCCTGTCTCCCCCATAACATCGCGGGAAGCTCAGGCCCTCCTGTTACAACAGGTATGCACCACCCATCACCATGTAATCTGCCCTCACGCACCCTAGATACATCAGTTGAGTCCCGGGGGGGGAACAATGGTTACACATGATAGATATAGCGTGAGTGAGCTTCCCTGGATCTACATTAAAAAAACAAAGATTTTGTTCCTGAAAAGGTCAAAGCTGCGGAAGGCCGTGGGGGTATATTCTTCTCTATCGGACCCTCCAAGAGTTAATCCCTACTGTCGGGGAAAGCTACGGATGATTTCCACGGCAGTGGGGAAAATTTGTGTGGATTCATTTGTAGATACAGTATGAGTCTTTTAAGTTGGTGGATTGGCAATCGTTCTGGTTCTAAAGTTGATCATACTCATTATAATGATTTATAATACAAACAGCCTTTGCTGCTAATTGGTTTTCTAAAAAGTGTAAGGGATATTTGACTGTTAAACACCTGCGGATAGCAACATTTGAGTGTCTGCCGAAAATACATATAAATACCACTTCTATACCAGGATGACCTATTGTCTTGGGCAATTTGACACAACTGGTTTGTGTACAGTATATCTTGACAAGGTATAACAACAATTTGTTATTACATTACCTTCATATGTTTAGGACACCTGAGATGTTCTTACTAAATTAAAATGTTCTAATTGATTGATCATGTATGTTCGTGTAATCCCCTGTGTGATAAGTCACACACTCACACCAATGTGCTCTGGACATGTGACTGTAATGGACATGAGAGCAGCAAATGATAACGGCTTTGGAAGAGGAGGGACTGTGAGGGAGAGGAGCCTGTAAATAAGGGGGGTGGTTATGTTTTGTTAGATCTGCACGGACTTGAGTGCTATCAGGTACAGTCGAGGTTTGCAGGGAGTGCACGTGTGCACTTTGCAGCAGAGCAGAGAGCTACAGTACCAGACGTAGAAGAGAGTTCAAGCGCCGTCGGAGGGGACCTTCAACAGTTATAAAGCACCATGGTACCGAAGCACAGGCCTACAAGAGTTAGTACACAACGAGCTCCCACGGTGTGCCGGCACCATCACAAGGCCAACATACCCAGGATTGGGTTGGCTAATACACTAATGACGCTGATTCAGACGCAGCGTTATTGTGGATTGTGTAGTAACCTGTATACTGTGTGTAGTGATCCTCTGCAGATACTAGTTGTATCGCCCATACTGTGTCTTTTTTCTTCCTTCCATCTGACCGTAGGCCACGTGTGGCCCTGTAAGTTAGTAATGGGGACTCAGGCCCCCGCCTCAGCTACAGTTAGATGTCTGACAGCTGAAAGTAGAAGGGTTACACTTGTGACACTTGATGTAGAGTCGTAGAGCCCGAATTTGGTCTTGACGTGGTTAGCTCATTTTCTATATTGATGGGCATGCATTTACTGTACGTCCACATAGTCTACCTATTCTTGATTTTCTGGCATTGATTTTGACCCATATCTATCTTTTTAATAGCAAGGTCTATCTTCAGGTGAGAGGAATGGTGAGGCGGGCAGCTTTTGCTCCAACTTACACAAGTATCTACTGTACCTGGGATTGTGGGAAAGTTGTTTTGTGTTCTTGGAGGATTTATCAATGTACATTGAGCCAGTTATGTGGGTCAGATTCACTGATGATATCATACCATAATGGAAAGGGTGATTTGGCCATATTATCACAGTCTGTTAAAGCTTTAAATAATATTGATTTAAATGTCAGTGGGAACTGACTATATACTGTATATATTTTTTCAATCCAATAATCCTGCAGGAAGCAGATGGAAGCATGCTACCAGCCACCATTCTCCTCATCAAATCTCATGTCATCCAGTAGGTCAGTTCCTACAAATTAAACACAACTGCTCAAACTATCAGTTGTTTAAAGGTGACGTTAATAAAATGAAAGAGGGATTCTCCAGTTGTGGGTATAGTAAAAGATCTATTAATAGAGCCTATAAAAGAGCAAAGATTACCCAAAGGGAGGATTTACTGAGTAACAAGTAGTGATTCATTCAAGATGATGTTGTGCAGGTTATTGGCACACATATTGGCCAATGGCATAAGCTTAAAAACATCCTTTCTAAATATAGGTTTATTTTCAGAGAGGACTCCAATTTGAGACCTGTTGTAGGAATAAGATCTGAATATTTGGGTGATATTCTTGTCCAACAGACATTATTTTACACATAAACTTACCTGTACAGCCAAGGGCAGAGTCGTAAGGCCATGGACATTGCAAAGTCTAGGAATTTACTACTATTCAATTTTCACATTCCACTGGAATTACAGAACTAGTTGTGTTAGCTCATATTGCATGTACATATAATTATGTAGCTATGTGGAGAAGACTCATCGGGAACACAGATTGACTCTGTCCATATAGTCTGAGACATTAAAAAGAGAATAAGAATAACACATCAGTTTCAAGACATGCCCAGAAATATCACGGGGGACATGTTAATCATCTCTAATCTCTCTTTTGTAGTAACAAAGGAGGGAGTTGGTGGTACAGGTGCGCCGACGAGTATTCTAAAACTTGCCTTAAACTTGCCTGGGAAAATGTGGGGCTGTCACCAACAGGATCCAGGTACATGCTGGGTACATGCTGCAACATTTCAGTGACATTTCTGCAGAGACTAATGGCCCATCAGATTAACACAGCAGGGGTCCCTGGCAGTCCCATTTAGCTTGAATGGGACTGCCAGGGACCCCCGCTGTTAATCCGATGGGCCATTAGTCTGTCTGCAGAAATGTCACTGACATGTTGCAGCATGTACCCAGCATGTACCTGGATCTTGTTGGTGATTGCCCCAGATTTGTTTTAGAATACTCGTCGGCACTACAGTATGATAGCTTTTATTGGACCAACAAGTATTGCTGGTCCAATAAAAGGTATCATACCCCATACTCCCTCTCCCTCCTTTGTTACTACATGGAAGAAAGGACCAACACAGCGACGCACCCTTCTTTGCTCTCTTTTTGTAAGTATTGTGGTGTTCAGAGTAGGGCATTCGCAGAGGGGACTTGGATTTAACCTCATTAACACAGGAAGCTGAATGAATTTAGGACTTAGGAACCTTGAGCAAATGGGGTCTGAATGAAAGTTTTTTTATTCTGCCTTTTTAGAATGATTGTATTTCATTGTGATGCAGGGAATATATTTATTTTCCTTTCCTGGGACTAACATATTTCTCAGTCGTTTGGGTATTTAAAGGCTGTCCTTATGAGTCACCCCCTCACCCCGGAAGAAGCACTACATGTGAGAGACACGGCGAGCCTGGGGAGAGAGAGGCGTTATATTTATTTAATTTATAAAATGTTTTACCAGGAAGTAATACATTGAGAGTTACCTCTCGTTTTCAAGTATGTCCTAGGCACAGAGTTATGATGACAGATACATGGTTACAAATACATGGTTACATTAAGTTAACCTTATGACTCCTGCCGACGCTGAAGTTTTAAGCGAAACGCGTTGAGTCCGAGAGAGGTATTGTGTCCCTGAGAGGCATTTATACTTCAGAAGGAATATCTGTTGGATGTGCCGGAGTTCCCAGGTGGCTGCAACCGGAGTCGACACCAGCTGCCACCACACAGCCATCCAGAGCAGTGTCGCTGGAGCGGTGAGATCGCCGCTTGGCAGCGAGATTTGTTTTACACTACATGTCATAACGCCTTCCTAATTGGAACTATTGTAAGTGTCCACTCGGGAAGCTAGGACATTATTTTACTACGTTTATAAAGATTTTACAGATATTTTTACGCTATGGTATTTTCTGTTCTTTCTTTGAGCTAACCCACACACATTGAGGTATCTGCTGAAACTGCCACAGATTGTGAATTAACAACACACAGAACCCCAGCAAGCTCTTTTTGGGAACCCCTGAGCCCCCTCAAAATATATATGTATATAAGTGTCAAAAAGGAGAGCTATTGAGCGTGGCAAATGTATACAACAAGCGACAGAGAAGCCCAATGCTACATCCAATATGATAAAAATACACAGTAAAATACTTATATATTCTCTTGAAAAAGGGTCATTTAGTTTAAACCTTTGGCCAAAGCATTGTAAGCCTGTGAGCCACGACAAGGCAAACTCTGCTCACACAGATTGTGAATTGCCTGATTTTTCTCACAAAATGTGAGTATAACCATTGGAGTTATATCAGTCAATTTCCTAACGTCAGTATTTGCATACTACTCTATTGGTGGTTTTTTCCGCACTTTCTTGCATAACATATTGGACGTCCCCCGCTCCCTCATTTCTCTGGAGCCAACGTATCTGAAGAAACTGGGAAACCGTTTTTCTGTTGAAAGTTGAGTGGAGGACTCCATTTCACTTATTTTTATGATTCTTCATTTACAATGTGAAAATCCCACAGCACTAGAACTATCGATGTTCACTATTTTTCTCTGTCACCATCCACGTTGAGTTCACAGCGCTTTGGTTTACAATGTCCAGACCTAGTGGAACTGGACATACAGTATGATGTTTTCATTTTATTTTCACAAAAATTTAACCACAAATTATCATCACTTGTCACTGTTTCCTGGACAGCACCATTCTAGCTCTTTGTGTATTTACCAGGAAGTAATAAATTGAGAGTTACCTCTCGTTTTCAAGTATGTCCTAGTCACAGAGTTAAGATGACAGATACATGGTTACATATACATGGTTACATATACATGGTTATATTAAGTGACCAGGGCTATACATTATGTATAAAGACATTGCATGAACAGTTTAACATATTTTATCTTTTAGGCGTATGAAACAGTTACAGACCAGATTAAAATGTGAGACAGCTTTAGTTTTGAAAGAATTTAGACTGGTGGCGGCTGTGAGAGTCTCTGGTAGATTGTTCCAGTTTTGGGGTGCACGGTAAGAGGAGGTGCAGCCGGATACTTTGTTGAACCTTGGGACCGCGAACAGTCGTTTGGAGTCAGATCTCAGGTGATAAGTGCTGCATGTGGTAGGGGTGAGGAGCTTGTTCAGATAGGCGGGTAGCTTGCCCATAAAATATTTGAAGGCAAGGCAGGAAAGATGAACTTTGCGCCTAGACTCAAGTCCCCATAGTCTATAATTGACATCTGCTGTGCAATACGCTTTGTGACCAGTGGGCTTAGGGAGGTTTTGTTCCTATAAAGTACACCTAGTTTGGCATAAGTTTTGGATGTCAGGGTATCAATGTGCAACCCAAATGTTAAATAGGAGTCAAACAAATGCCCAGATACTTAAATCTAGTAACAGGGGCTAGGCTGGTATTATTCTGATCTGAAGCTCTGTCATTGGTAGCTTTAGAAATTTAGCCTTGGTCCGAAATACCATTGTTACAGTCTTGTCAGTGTTGAAGAGTGTATTGATATACACCTTAGCATAGTTCCTAACACTATTTCGGGGGGCAGCAGTGGAGAGGGGCATTGGGGAAATGAGCGGCTAGCTTGTATCAAGCTGTTTGTGTTTCCTTATTCTACTAGGACACCGACTTGTACCCATCTACAGGTTCTTCCCACCTGCTTCACTCACTACGGTGGGGTGTTACTGTGATGGGAAGTAACATTTGCTTGCTTATGTTTTGGGCTCTTGTATTTTCAGTGCTTTATTTCTGCTCTCAGCTTTCATTCTACAGTACTTGTATAATTACAGATAATCACTAGTTTGTATCCCTTTTTTGTGTGTGGATTTTAACACCTGCACCCCCTACACACTGAAGGATTTCTGAGATATCTTTAGAGCTGGAGATGTGAATTAGGCACTGCATCTGTTTTGCCTGAAATAACCATGTCCAGGCCTGTATGATCTAGCTCCAATAAATTGCCGATCATTCGAAAGCTCTGTACACGATAATTGCACCTATGTGGAACGGTAATATTGATCTTGTAAACAGTATTACCCCCAAACAACAAATCTGAAGAAGCTGACCATATACGGGCGGTCCTCGGTTATCCGCCGGAATCCGTCCCGCAAACCGCCGTCGGATAGCAGAACGTCGGATGTTAATCTGTGGCAGCGAGTGTCGGATTACCCTTTCCGACGACGGACAATGCGTTCAGCGGAGTGCATTATCCGGCGTCGGATAAGCCGTTCGAAGGATAACGCACCGTCATATAGCGAAGACGCCCTGCAACGAGGACGGGGTATTCAAAGCATCAGTCCACACTGACGGATTTATCGTCATTTGTTTTTCTCGTTTCTTTGGACTTATTCAATCTGCTGGACTTCCTGAGCTGCAAACAAAGAGCCATTTGAAAGTACAGTAGAAACCCCCGAAGTGAAAATGTTTAAACTAATATGAAAAATGTGAACTTTTGTTTTGATGGTAAATAAATGTTTTGAAGGTTTTTAGAACCGTTAACCACCTGTTTTGGGGATAAGACGGTTTGGCAATTTAGAATGGTTTATTTGTTGGTACTTTGCAAAGCAACCCTAATGCGAACATTAGCAAAACCGGTAATAACTGAGATACGTGGGAATTCAGTAACACTGGAATATCAAGTGGAGTGAAATAAACACATTTGGCAGGTTGGGTTGGAATAGGCCGTTGAGGTGAATCATATAGGAGAGTTCACTAATAAGATGCAGTGGGAGTTTGGGAAGGAAGGACTTGTCTGGAATCAACACCCTGATAGTCATCCCTGCATCAGCACACGCTGCAGCTGGGCGTGAAGATGACCTACTGTACAGCGGAGCCTTCACTAACAAGACAGGGAGGAGATTCTAAGAGCATATAGTATGTGAACAGGCATGCACAGACTTGGTAAAGGCATGGGCAGAGAAAGACTTCCCCGTGTAATGTCTGAATACTGAAGATCAGACGGATGTTGTAATGCACACACAGTACACGCGTGTTATTGCAGTATTTTAGGGGGAACACGGAATATAATTTGGCAGCTCACATTACAAGTGTGTCTACAGATTTGACATGAAGTCGATTTCATGCATTTAACTGAGGAGTGGCCAGCTCCAGTCCTCAAGGGTCACCAGCAGGTCAGGTTTTAAGGATATCCCTGCTTCAGCACAGGTGGCTCAATCATTGAGCCAGCTGTGGCGAAGCAATGGCTAATTGAGCCACCTGTGCTGGGGCGGGGACTGATTGAGTCTCCTGTGCTGGGGCGGGGACTGATTGAGTCTCCTGTGCTGGGGCGGGGACTGATTGAGTCACCTGTGCTGAAGCAGGGATATCCTTAAAACCTGACCTATTGGTGGCCATTTGAGGACTGGAGTTGGCCACTCCTGATTTAACCCCTTCTCTGCATTTACATCATCACCAAAAGTTTACTCCAGGAACATATCACTTCTCTTAGCTGTTTTGGTCCCACATATGACATTTGAATGACATTTCCATCCTATCTTCATTAATGACAAAAATGAGTGTGTGGCAGTAATAATAATGGGATCAACTGGCAATTAGTTTATATGGTTTAAATGTCATTAGAATAGTCACCAAAGGATATACTGTAGTAAAGATTCAGGGGTCTTCATTAAGACAATTGTTGCTTAACGCACTGCACTATTTTGTTCATGGTTGTTGTTGATGTAAGAAGTTAAAACGGGTATGCCTATCCTGAAAGGCTCCAGAATAATTCCCAAATTTTTGTTAAGAAATCTATAAATCAGTAAAATATTTGGGCAAAGGCGGTTATTTCGCTGCTTGGAACATAGTGCATAATATTGAGAATCTTGTCAGAACACAACCATTTTCTCCCTGTTGTGCAAAATTCACCCAAAAATAAATAAAAAAAATGTTTCATATCTTTCAGATTTTTTTTGCCACCCATAAATAAATGTGAAAAATTTGCCATGTGTGATGTTGCCCTCAGTTTTCACGCTTTATTAAGAAGCGTGTCCAGTATGTCAGATTTCTTATATTAGCAGCAAATTGTTACGTCTGAGAGTAGTGACACATACCAGATACTGGCGGACTATTGCAGTGGGAGCTGATGCAATAACTTTGGAGGACCTGGATACACCTAGGGGAAGTTCCAAGTCTTTTCTTGAAGCATGGAAACGGGCCAGAAGAAAGGGTGTTTACCCCAAAATGTTGACCCCCTGTTAACTTGTTTTTTCTGTTTCCTCCCTGGGTTTTGGTTTCCTTTTGCTCCTCTTCATTAATTGCTTTATACCTTGGATATGATTTAGTATTTACTAAATACCATGTAAAATCAATCCCCCCTATTAAAGCGTTACTAACCTGACTGTTGTAGGCTAGGCCCCACCCTGAACTGCTATGTGGACCCAGACGTCACGCAGGGGTATTTAAGGAGGAGGGACTATTCTAGAATGTGAGGTTCCAGGAGGACATGAGGAGAGGAGAGGAGCCTCGGGTGAGTATTGTATTGTATGTCTTTATTTATATAGCGCCATTTATGTACATAGCGCTTCACAGCAGTAATACACATGGTAATCAAATAAATAACAGATAATATAAATAACAGATCATGGGAATAAGTGCTTTAGACATAAAAGTAAAATTAAGGAAGAGGAGTCCCTGCCCCGAGGAGCTTACAGTCTAATTGGTAGGTAGGGAGAACGTACAGAGACAGTAGGAGGGAGTTCTGGTAAGTGCGTCTGCAGGGGGCCAAGCTTTACGTGTCATGTGTCTAGTAATATCCACAGTGCTATTCATATGCTTCTTTAAGCAAGTGTGTCTTAAGGTGGGTCTTAAAGGTGGATAGAGAGGGTGCTAGTCGGGTACTGAGGGGAAGGGCATTCCAGAGGTGTGGGGCAGTCAGTGAAAAAGGTTTAAGGCGGGAGAGGGCTTTAGATACAAAGGGGGTAGAAAGAAGACATCCTTGAGAAGAACGCAAGAGTCGGGATGGTGCATAGCGAGAAATTAGGGCTGAGATGTAAGGAGGCGCAGAAGAGTGTAAAGCTTTAAAAGTGAGGAGAAGAATGGAGTGTGAGATGCGGGATTTGATTGGAAGCCAGGAGAGGGATTTCAGGAGGGGAGATGCTGAGACAGATCTAGGAAAGAGTAGAGTGATTCTGGCAGCAGCGTTTAGGATAAATTGTAGGGGAGACAGGTGAGAAGCAGGAAGGCCGGAGAGTAGTTAAGTAATGTTTATAAAGTAATAGTATAGACCAGGCCCCTGTTTATTATGTTGCAGATACAGAATAGACAGTACCCGTTAAGTTAGGATCTCCTAAAGACGGAATGGACTCCTGAATAGGTAATAAAAAGGAATATGGCACGCCATAGAGGGCCTCAGGAAAGAGGGCTCCCGGTGCCGTCTGTCCAGCTCTAACCACGGATCCGCGCTAATATTCCTCAGCAGTCTGAGTGGAAGTAGCCATTCACAATTAGGCACCAGGAAGCCGGTCAAGTAATAAAGGTACGTCAGGACTTTATTACGATGACAGTGATGGAGAGTCACAGACATTATTACAGTGACAGTGATGGAGAATAACAGACTTTATTACAGTGACAGTGATGAGAGTCACAGACTTTATTGCAATGACAGTGAGGGAGAGTCACAGACTTTATTACAATGACAGAGATGGAGAATCACAGACTTTATTACAGTTACAGTGAGGGAGAATCACAGACTTTATTATAATGACAGTGATGGAGAATCACAGACTTTATTACAGTGACACTGATGAAGAATCACAGACTTTATCACAATGACAGTGATGGAGAATCACAGACTTTATTACAATGACAGTGATGGAGAGTCACAGACTTTATTACAATGACAGTGATGGAGAATCACAGACTTTATTACAGTGACAGTGATGGAGAATCACAGACTTTATTACGATGACAGTGATGGAGAATCACAGACTTTATTACAATGACAGTGATGGCGTCTTTGTCTCCATCAATTCATTGTAATAAAGTTGATTCTCCATCACTGTATGAATAAGGTCTGTGACTCTCCATCACTTCATTGAATAAAGTCTGTGACTCTCCATCACTTCATTCGTAATAAAGTCTTGGATTCTCCATCACTGTCATGTAATAAAGTCGTGATTCTCCATCAATGGTCGTTGTTATAAAGTCTGTGTTCTCCATTCGTCATTGTAATAAAAAGTCTGGACTCTCCATCACTGTAATTGTATATAAAGTCCTGTGATTCTCCATCACTGTCATGGAATAAAGTCTGGGGACCTCCCTCACTGTCATTGTAATAAAGTCGTGATTCTCCATCACTTCATTGTAATAACGTCTGACTCTCCATCACTGCATTGTAATAAAGTCTGTGATTCCATCCACGTAATTGTAATAAAGTCTGACTCTCCACCACTTTCATCGTAATAAAGTCGTGATCTCCATCAATGTCATGTAATAAGTTTTGTGACTCTCCATCACTGTCTCATGCTAAAGTCTGCGATTCTCCATCACTGTAATTGTATAAAGTCTGTGACTCTCCATCACTGTCGTTGCAATATAAAGTCTGTGACTCTCATCACTGGCACTGTAATAAAGTCCTGTGATTTCTCCGTCACTGTCGTATGTAATAAAGTCTGTGATTCTCATCAATGTCATTGTAAAAAGTCTGTGACTCTCCATCATGTCATTGCAATAATAAAAGTCTGGACTCTCCCTCACTGTCATATAAGAAGTCTGTGATTCTCCATCACTGTCATTGCTCAGTAAAAACTCTGATTCTCCATCACTGTCATGGTAATAAGGTCTGTGATCTCCATCACTGTCATGTAAAAAGTCTGTGATCTCCATCACTGTCATCGTATAAAGTCTGTGATCTACTCACTGTCGTTGTAATAAGTCTGTGATTCTCCATTACTGTCGTTGTAATAAAGTCTGTGACTCTCCATCAGTGTCATCGTAACTAAAGTCTGTGATTCTCCATCAATGTCATCGTAATAAAGTCTGTGGTCTCTCCATCACTGTTCATGTAATAAAGTCTGTGATTCTATCACTGTCATTGGAATAAAGTCTGACTCCATCACTGTCATGAACAAAGTCTGTGATTCTCACATCACTGTCATTGTAATAAAGTCTGTGATTCCCATCACTGTCATGTAATAAAGTCTGTGACTCTCCCTCACTGTCATATATAATAAAGTGTGTTCTCCATCACTGTCATTGGTAATAAAGTCTGATTCTCCATCTCCTGGTCACTGTTATAGAAGTCTGTGATTCTCACAATGTCACTGGCAGTAATAAAGTTGTGATTCTCCATCCGCTGGCATCGCTAATAAGGTCTGTGCTTCCCATCACGTCATTTGTAATAAGGTCGTGTGATTCT